>JARFJB010000966.1:5960000-6002500 GCA_036346205.1 Vesta saturnalis | reverse complement strand
CCATAATTATCCTAAAAAAAATGTTATTAAAATTATTTCATTTCCTTTAATTTCCATGTTGTAGGTTGGAAGGTCGCGTGATGGTCCACACCAGGTGTTTTTCATTTTATTAAATTCATACGCATATCGTTTGCGCGGCTTTGAACCAGACACTTGTTCATGCGCATTACTACTTAGCTTTTCATTTTCTTATTACACTGGCTGAAGTACATCCATTGTTTTACTTTGTTAATTTTTTAAATGCCATAAGTCATGCGGTAAGTTTGTTTAATTCTACTATACAAAAGTTTGAGGCGTTTTCTTTTCAGGCACTTATTTAATTAGTGATTTAATTTTTACTATTATTACTGATATTGTACGGTTTATACATTCGTTCACGAATGACATAATAACCTCTGCTTACAAAGGTGAACAATGATACGCCCTTTAGATGATAAATTACGAAGGGGAATTCTAATATTACTCAATCCCGTTAAATTACTACATTTGGAAACTCAGAATCATACGATCTTGGTTTTATTTCAACTCCCGTTTAGTAGTATTTATAAAGCGCTGATCCAGTAAGCCGTCACATCAGTAGCCTACATTTGAAGCACTGTTATAACCAAATATGTTAGGTTAATTCAGGTATTACATTTTCATTTAATTACAAAATTTCAAGTTTATTATAGTTCTTCTTCTTTAACTTTAATATTCATTCATGGTTTACTTGCTTTTCCGTAAACAGAGAGAAGCATACATTAATTGTAAATAACTTAAAGCGAATATAACGTTTTTAAATCCACGTGTGATATTCTTCCCAAACCACGCTTACTTTAATCTTGACTGAGCCACAGGCACAAAACCTACTGGTTTATTTTAAGGAAGAATGTAACAAATAATTTCTTTTTAAATATCTTATTTCTAAAACTAGTTGTAATTAACGGAACCTCTGTGTAGCTAGAATTGTAGCCCAGAGATTTGAGGCAATCTGTACTTCCGTTTTACTTCAATACTAAATCTTTTTGATGTAATCAAAAACGCCACTGGTGTAACAGCTAGCAACATCTCGTTTGCTGCTTCATGTATAAAAGTGACACATTTCGATAATTTTGAAAAAAGTTTTCCTCTAGACAGCGTAGTTTTTCTTAGCCTTTGATATATGAAAAATCAAGTAACGTTTTAAATGATGCATTATATGGTTCTATGTCAATTGATTTACATTGAAAGAGTGTACAGGGTGGCCAAATTTTGATGTTTTAATAGGAAATTTCGTAAACTATAGTTCGTATGAAAAAACGAACCTCGCATCCTCGATCTCTTTTTTTGAGAAAAACTCAATGGTGCATTTCAAATTTGGCTAACATCTTTTGTTTTTTGTTTTTTGAGTTTTCGTTTTATGACCATATCTCACTTATTTATGAAAATAGAAAAAATAGTTTCTAAGTTTTTCAGGGAATTTTTTGATAAGAATGCAGTAGTTAATTTGTCACGTGCCTGTGATTTTATCACATATTTACCGTTAATTTCGAAATTATAATTTATTCGTTAGTATCGAACTTGTGAAATGTAGTATAAATTAGCGTACTTGAATTGACAACGCATCAATGTTTGGAAAGATTTTTGATTGTAACGTATTATTTGGTTTTTCACGTATTTAAAAGAATTAGCAATT
This sequence comes from Vesta saturnalis, assembly GCA_036346205.1. Lineage (NCBI taxonomy): Eukaryota > Metazoa > Arthropoda > Insecta > Coleoptera > Lampyridae > Vesta > Vesta saturnalis. Next base: position 6,000,846 of record JARFJB010000966.1, on the reverse strand, counting down.
TTGCAGATAATGACATGTAGAAACTGTTTTCTTACAACAAAAATAAAGCTTTTGTTTCAAATTCAGATGCAAGCGTAAATTAAGATAAGTAGTAAAATCCTTCTACTAGTGTGAGTGGAAATTAATTCGTTTATTTGTAAATAATAGTTGGTTTCCGTATTTTAAGTTTACAATTATTACCTTTGATGGTACATATTTTGCAAAATTAATTATAACCGTCAAATCTGTCGCCATTTCTTTTCGATAAGGTTATGAGTTTAAACACAGAATTTGGATTTTATGGACGTTGGTTTAAGGATCATTATAGTAGGAGTTCGTTATCATAGGCATATCATATTACAGAGGTACCTTTTAGGGAATGTAGTTTTCAGTTCGGCTTTTGAATTAATTCGTTTTGTAGCAATTTAAAACTATAGGTAGTAAATTGTGATTTATGAAATTAACATAGCAGTGAGATAATTTAAGATGGCTGCGACTGCAGAAGGTTGAAGGCATTCCAGTTTACGACGTAATTCAGGGATCACCCTTTGTTTGTGTAGCTGCCGACACACGAAAATTTGTTGGTGGGGGGGTATTGAACTATTTACGCTCATTTCGGGGGGCTTAATGAAATAGTACATCGTTATCATTGTCGAACAGCGACAGCTTCTCGTCCAGGGAATTGGTTTCAGTGTTGAAGAAGTGTCTGGGTTACTTCTGGAGTTCCATAGCATCTTGTGTGCTGATAAAAGTAATATAGTTCCGGTTTTAATTTTTTTCGACTGCTTCGTGTGTACAGCTGAACCATTAACAAACAATTCACTGTAAATAAATAAGCCTTTTGAGATTTTAAAATAGCAAGCGTTATTCAGTACCTGTATATAGTAGAGTAAAAGTAATCAGATTTTATGGAAGCATAAAGATTAGTGTAATTGTAATATTAATCAACACGCAACTTGAAAGAAAAGCATTCACGAGTTAAGTCATGTATGGAGTTTTTTGCGCAATTTCAACCTCGATCCTATCGCTGACGCTGCCGCCGAGGTCATCTTCTAAGTTCACCAGGTGTCTGTATAACAAAAGAGGCCGTTCCAAAATTAAGGTAAACATTTTGTGCATATTTTTTACAGTGGTTGGCAAAATGCTAATAAATTTTTATTTGTATTTTGTTATTTTTTATGTATGTTCAAACTTTTTTGTTTTTTTTTCGTCTAAATTTTAATACTAGCGTATTCAGTGGTATTATGTTGCAAATTTATTTGAGTGTTTCGTTTATTTGTTATATTGACGAAATTATATCGAAATTGTATGTAATGAATTTATTTGTTAAAACCATTTGTAATTTCGATGTCATCCCTAGCTCAACACCTACCGAGTGCATTGGATAGTATCAACTTCAAAAGCACCAAAAAAATAGTCTCTGCGGTCATATACCTAAAAGAGTAATAAGAGAAGCAACAGAGATAGAAAAACAACCTAATAAGCTCAAGCCACGCGATGACATGTAAAGATTACCGAATACAAGGAAACTAGTGCTAAATAAAAACAAGCCCCTATTACCAGCACGCTATCAAACATGAGTAGCAATTAAATCAACCAAGCAGGAACCAGTTATGAGAAAGTGGCAACAACCAAGGTTATAGATATCCAGGATAATGTAGCAGTCGTCTGTATAGTTCTAATAACGATGCAGTTATTGACCTGAAAATGACACATGGTTTTACCGAAACGTTGTAAAAGCTGTCACCAGTAATCCTAAGAACATCTAATATAAGCAAATAAAGCACATTTCTTTACTTTTTTTCCCAACGAAATTATAATGTAAATAAATTGTTTGCACATCTTAGTTCCTAAAGAATGATTAACCGTTTGACCACTCTTTAAACAAATTAATGGACAAATCAAGCATCACTCACTGCCCAATGAGGATTTACGTTTGGATCTTTCCTTAACAAATTGTCGAATAAACGTTTTCAACTATTGCATAATCCAAACAAATAATCGTCAATATCTTGTGAGTATGGGCCATCTCTGACAAACCGCTAACTTTCACACAAAATTCGTAATATTCACTTAAATTCTCTCCTTCTCTCCTCTCTCTCTCTCCTTCTCTCCTCTCTCCACTCTACCTCTCCCTCCCTCTCCCTCTCCTCTCCCTCTCCCTCTCCTCTCCCTCCTCCTCCCTCTCCTCTCCCTCTCCCTCTCCTCTCCTCTCCTCCCTCCTCTCCTCTCCCTCTCCTCTCCCTCTCCCTCTCCTCCTCTCCCTCCCTCTCCCTCTCCCTCTCCTCTCCTCTCCTCTCCCTCCCTCCCTCTCCCTCCCTCTCCCTCTCCTCTCCCTCTCCCTCTCCCTCTCCTCTCCTCCCTCTCCTCTCCCTCTCTCTCCTCCCTCTCCCTCTCCTCTCTCCCTCTCCCTCTCTCCTCCCCTCCCTCTCCTCTCCCTCCTCCCTCTCCTCTCCCTCCCTCTCCCTCTCCCTCTCCCTCTCCCTCCTCCCTCTCCCTCTCCCTCTCCCTCTCCTCTCCCTCTCCCTCTCCCTCTCCTCTCCCTCTCCTCTCCCTCTCCCTCTCCTCTCCTCTCTCCTCTCCCTCTCCCTCTCCCTCTCCCTCTCCTCTCCTCTCCCTCTCCCTTCCCCTCTCCTCTCCTGTCCCTGCCCCCTCTCTCTCAAACTGATCTCGAAGTTCTACCAAAATGCGACCGCTGTGTTTGAACACGTCACAATATGCAATGCAGTTAAGGAGCATTTTAACGTCGAGATGTCAAGTTATTGGTGCATACTACTATATTTGCTTGTACATAAGTAATTAGGTGTTTATAATTGCCAAATTTTTAGTTATTCAAGTATATACGGTACACTATTCAATTGAATGGTAGTATTTAGGGTACGGAGTGTCATTGGGAGGTTCTATATCTGTTGCATCGCCTTACATCTTTTCGAAAATCGTGACGCTCTTGCCCACCGATTCAAGAACTAAACTCAAGGCATAGCAACCTAAAATTCCGCTGATTTCTAGCCGCAGCCCTAATTCATGAGCGTGACCACTTTCCACCAGATTTCTCTGTCATGTTTTTTGGCAACGAATCCTGTCATGATATTCTGAGATAAAAATAGTAGCTGAAGTTCATAACAATTATTTGCATCAGACATATTAAGAAACATATTTGCGAATTAATATTGCAACACGGATTTCAAATTGTAACATAATTATTAATTTATGATCAATTAACACCCCATGTAGATATCTGAAGCAGTTGTTATTCACAGCAGAAATACTACTTGACACTTTTTAATTGGAACACCAACTTATGTTTGAGTAACTCTGAACCGGGTAATGGATAATCACATTCCTAAGCAAAGAATATAATATATATATATATATATATATATATATATATATATATATATATATATATATATATATATATATATAGCGTATAAGTGTTCATTACATGTAAAAAGAATTATGTATAGAGCTCTCTGTGCAAATTAAAAAAAATTAAAGGTGTTGAAACAATTTTAATAGATATTACTACTCACGAATAATTTACTTTGATAAATAAATTCACTATTTTTTGCATTAAATAGTTTAAGCTTCATATAAATTATACAAGGTCTACATTGAGAAATAACCATTATTAGGTACGGTAAGCGTCCTCCAATTCAAAATATAACAAATGTATTCACAAAAATCATTGTAATTTGTTCCACGTTTCACAAACAAATATAGCACCTTATTTAGCCCAGCTCTAGTTATCCTGTTCATAAAATATAGGGGTGATTGGAAACCGTATGTTACAATACAGGTTACTAATTAACGAAGATACGCAAAAAAAAACTAAATTATTTCGAAATTTATTTACAAAAGGGCGGTCTCAAACATATTGTTGCTTACTATGAATAAATGTCCAATTATAGTATATCCCCTTCGTTTTAAACGAATATGGCACAAAACATATTTACATAATTCTTCTGTGCAAGTTATCCGCATAACACCATTTGTTCTTTACAATATTGATTGTTGTCCTTATTTTGTGTAAAAGTAAATACACAAAGTTCCCTTTATCCAACAGGCACTTGGAAATTTCATTGTCAGTAATTTAATAACAAAGGAATGTCTAATTTCATAATGAAGTAAAGCTTATTTCGTAATTCTGAAAATTCCATTGTATACCTCATACCATAAAGACTTATCTGGTAATAACTTGGAAACTGGTACGTTTGATTAAATGTTTTAGGAATGCGAGATGGTTAACACATGCGTTATAAAATACTGAAGCCGCCCTAGGTTACCCAAAGAAAATTAGGAAATCTTTCCCGAAACATCAATTTAGTTTGTTATATTCACTAAACGTTATATTAAAAAAGTGTCAGTGGCATGAGCACCGTTTCATATAAAATATGTGCAATAAGCTGCAGTCTCAAAACATAATAATCATACATACAAATTATTATTTTACGAATCAGGACAGTTTTTCGAAAAATAAGTTAGGTCAGGTAAAAAAGTGTTTCCTACTAGAAAAGCGTCTCGCGCAGATTTAAGGTTTAGGTTATCCAATGCGAACAGTTTCAACCACAGAATAAATAACAATGTTAAAACTAACAAAAAGAGAGATCCGGACGAATCATCTGTGTCCTTCAACGTTTGCTAAATAAAAATTCTTCCAATTTCTTCTAAGCTGATGCGGCGTTATGTTCCTAATGATTTTTATTCTATGTTTCAACTTTATATGACAATTCCATGTGGTATGCCTAAATTTATTAGAAATGGAACAAACTAACATAGTTGGCAGTAGCTTATTTAAAAATTGTTTTTAATGAGCTAATTTCATAATCTTAAATTATTCCAATGCTGTATTGATGCTTAGTGTACACAAAGTTGAGACACTATTTGTGGGATATTGCGTTTTAAAACACATCAAATGCACAGCTTTTAATAACTAGGAGTAAATTTGAAACTCTTGATTACAATATTGTTTAGTGACTTGTAATCTTAAAATAATTTCATAACCTTGTCTAGACCTTTTTAATCTATCTCTACACATTTGAACGCTTTTTCACCGCTTGAAATTACAAATATGCATACACTTCTTGCGCTATCACATTTATTTAAACTTGCTTAAAGTGCTTCTCAAATGTTCGAAATCCTTTACCTAGATTATTGGCATTTATATTTAATTGGAATGGTGACCTAATAAGTAACTTGTATTTTCATGTTTTCAGATATTTTTTACCGTAACAAGAACATATTGCACTTACCTATAGGAATAGGCTGAAAAGTTTTGAAGAGTAACTAGGTAGGAATTTCTACACTTGTACTTGTCCCATTTTACCATCGAAATTGAGTGTTCCAATGATTTGAACATTCACTACGAACAACTAAATTCATACGGCGTACTCCAAATTAGCAATTTATCATGCAAGGCGATAAAGGGGATTTTAAAAACTGTTAATTTATTAGCCTTTACCGTAGTGGATAATATTCTACTTTCTAGTAATAAACAATTAAGTATTTAAAATTGTCAACTTTTTTTGCTAATGTTAATGTGTCCAAGACGATTTGGATTACATAAAAGAATAGATAATGCTCATTTTGTCTATACTGTGGTTAAAGTGTACCCTTAGCAACATTTTCACAGTATAAAATTATATTTTAACCGCAAACACAAAATAAAAGATATTATTATACTTTGATACCTTTCATTTACGTTCTAGTCTTATCTATGGGAAAATATTTTAACATTGTCGTTATAATCTGCTATTATTTGATGCAACGCGATGCACTTCAAAAAAAAATATTATTACGCTTTCAAACGTTTTATTTATTCCTTATTCTAATCTAAGCAAAATAGGTCATCATTAAAACTAATAATGGAACTCATATAAAGACAAGCGTAAAATTTGTCAGTTGAACTAAATTCAGTGTAATACAAATTGCAATTTCTCATATTTAGTTTAACAAAGTTAACTCAAGTTAAGGATGTATAATACTAATTCAACTTTGTGCTCTATTCAAAGTTTTGTAGCTAACATATAACTGAAGGTTAATTATTTAAATTCTGGCAACTTTATAAATTGAATATTCCTAACTAATTATGCTGTTACCAACGGCAGAAAATAATTTTTTATTTCTATTGTACTACATTTTTTTTCCCTTTTACAAAAGATTTTGGTGAACTTTTAATTTAAAGTTGTTGATAAGGAAACATATTTTAACAAACAATGTTTTAACAATTATAATTTTTTTTCAGCAGAGGTTTGTTGTCATGAAAAATAGAAATGAATTTTGTTATTATACATTTTATAATTATTTCTCTTGCTTTATATTAACCATAGATCTTATAATACTATGGACGGAGCGTTGAGGTAGCCGTAATGCGTCGAAAGCTCCTGCTATTAAGCGAAAAGATATGATTAATCACAATCTATGGGAGTTAGTAAAGGAGGGAATGCTCACGTGACGACTGGCGGAAAGCGGCTTTGTAAATGTAATTTTAAATACTTTATGAAAATAAAACTCAAATTATAGAAATAATAATTTATAAAAACATACAATTTATATAGTTATATACAGGATGGGTGTCTACTGTGTGGACGAAGGATTGCTCCTTAACTACTAGATATATCAAAACCAATTTTGGTGTAGTAATACACGATCATTGGACCTAAATTATAAAAATATTTAGGCATATACAGAATGATTGACAAAAATATGTTTTTTTTAATGGAACACTATGTAAATGTTTTGATTTTTGGATTCATTGTTACATTTAGAATAAAAGTGTAGAAATTTGTGTCTGTATCACTAACCGTTCTGCAGATATCGTCACTTTAGTACCAAAATAGGGTCAACTTTGGAACCACGATGCGAACGTTGTCACCACGATTTTGTAAATCTGTTTATACCACCGACTATTAATAATAGTCTGCTAACAAACAAACTGGGAATTTTTTCGATAACATGTAAAACAATACAGGATGATTAACTTACGCGAAATGTAATTTTTCTCAATTTTTTCAAATGCAACTTTTTCACATTTCGATTCCCCGTGAAAAGTAGATACTAATTGGTAACAGGTTTCATAGCTATAAGACGGACTCTTCTTGAGATATTGACGCTTTTACGTAAAAATATTCTAAACTACAAACTTACTATGGCGATAGAATTCAACAAATCAAATCAGGTAGGCTAGCCGCTCGTAATAAAAAGGAACAGTTGCATCTATTGTTTTGACGTTTGTATAATCATTAAAATATTGTTCCGTTAGTTTGCGTGTTTTTGGATTGTCGTTAAGTTAATTTTTGTATAAACGAATTTTTCCAAAGAAGAAATGGTCGATATGATATTTATTTATGGCGAAGCTCAAAGAAATGCTTTGCTGGCTACCCGTTTGTACTGTGAACGAAATTACGAAATTATTCAATGAGGTGGATAGGACAAGGTGGTGTGCAAAACTGTCCAGCCAGATCACCGGATCTTACGCCCCTTGATTTCTTTCTTTGGGGCTACGTTAAAGAAAAAGATTACCAACATCCTCCCACCACAAGCGAAGATATGAGAAATAGAATTACAGCTGCGTTTCAATCCATTTCGCCTGTAATGTTGTTGCGAGTGAATCTTTTGTTTACCGAGCGAATTGAAAAGTGTTTGGCTAGGCGTGGACAGAATTTTGAACATTTAGTTTGAATTTATGGTTTTATTCGTTTATGTTTACTTGTTCAACTTATGTTTTGGCTGTAGATGTTTATTGAACATTGTTGAATTTATGGTTTTATTCGTTTATGTTTTTACACGAGTTCTAGTTTAATTGAGTTTTCCTATAAGTTAAAGAATTTATTTGCCATTCGTATTTTCTTGTTTGCTCTGGATTTTGTTTTTTATTTGTTCTTCTGTATGTCAATATTTTCAAATAAAGCGTCAATATCTCAAGAAGAGACGTCTTATGGCAATGAAACTTATTAAAATTTGTATCTACTTATCACGGGGAATCGAAATGTAAAAAAATATACAGGGTGTTGCATTTGAAAAAATTTAGAAGAATTACATTTCGCGTAAGTTAATCATTCTGAATAGTTTTACGTGTTTTTGAAAAATTGTTAATAGACTATTATTAATGGTCGGTGGTATAAACAGATTTACAAAATCGTGGCGACAACGCTCGTATCGTGGTTCAAAGTTAACTAAAGTGATGATACCTGCAGAACAGTTAGTGATACAGATACAAATTTCTGCACTTTTTTTATTCAAAATGTAGCAGTGAATCCAAAAATTCAAAAATATACAGGGTGTTACATATAGTGTTATCTATTTACCTATGCTATTGGTGTTAAAATGATTTAATTTTGTGTATTGGGGCCTAATTCTCTTATTTCACCTCATTGGAACTGGAATTTTGATGATGTATATTAATGGTAAAATATATTTTAAAAATTTTATACCCGATTTGTATTAAGTGATTTTTTAATGGACCTTGATCTAAAATATGAGTTAAATTTTTAAATATTAAATTAAAATTGATTGGTTTTTATTCAATAATGTTTCAAAAATGGGTTACTTTGTGTCAGTGACAAATATTATATTATAGCTTAACGACGTAATAAATTTTCTTGAAATAAAACCGGCATTATATTCAACTACATTATTTTCATGTTGTGAAAAAGGAGACAAAACAACTGCACCAGATGTGTATTTTTTATAACAAATACTTTCGGTAAACGTTAATAAAAGCGTTGGCACTTGCTCTAAAGTATTTTTTATTATGTACGCATTAGCAGTTTTACCAATGTTTTGCCAACTATCAGCTGACTCTGTGTATACTACTATTAGGTATGTTATATTATCTAATGAAATGTCATAGAATTCAGACCAATCGGAATAAAATATCAGCGATTATAGCACTAAAGAAATAGTCATTTTCATTTCGTACTCCTGTTTTCCACAATTTTTTATTCAGTTAAATGAAATGGAGTTCTCCGTCGCGTTGCTAAGAAAGTCTTTAAACTGTGCCATGCTATAGCAAGCGACCTCGTGATAACGCGAGTTAATTCATTTTAAATCTAAATAAATTCAATAAATTCAATACAAAATAATAATAATTATAAATATAATATTATTTCTAATACTATAATAGAAGCCGCCATGGCCTACTCCCTGCCTCCTGGAGGGATGCAACCCTTTCAAATCCAACACCAATTGGCTTCTCAAATACCGTTGCTAATACCCGACAAATCTTAAGCAATAAACGCTCAGTATCAGCCAATAACAGTTAATTCATATATGCAATCACAACTAATGCCTTCTACCCAACCTGATCAATTAACTCAATATTCCCGACCCTCTCTCAAATTCATACACATGGAACACTGTCACACACAAAAGAAATGGAACTCTCAAAATGAAGTTGGAAATGCACCTAAACGTGTAATGATCCTGCAGATCCTTCCTAAACATTCGTATCCTTGTAAATAAATTCCTCAAAACTTATTTCCTACTTCCTTCCACAACTGCATTTACCTTATTTAATAATGTTATCAGTTGTTCCTCACTCTCCCCACTCTCACCAAATCCCTATATAAACACAAGCTTCCCATTCAAAGTATTATTATTATTACAACTATCATTATTACTCGCCTGCCTGAAACCACTCATCTTATTCTTATTAATATTTTATTATTATTAACATCCTTATTCTTTATTAGAATCCTGCCTGAAATACCTCATCATTATTCCTGCCTTATAATCATTCCTGAATTCATTTTATTCCGTCCATCTGAAATCACACATCTTCCTGCTTATTCACATTCATTCATCATCATCTCCCAGTTCCTATTAATAACCTGGTAATCATCCCTTTATTCCACCTGACCCACCTAGATCACACGATCCTGAACATCCACCCAGACAATCCTTTAAAACCCTCAGTGAACAGTCTACTAAAGTCATCCCCACACACATACTTTAACACCCTAATTAGTTATACGACCTTATTGTGGGTTCTGGCCCCGATTTGAGTATAACTAAAGAAAGTTAAGTGTACAGAAACAGACGGAGGTCATTTACACCCCGAATGCTTCTAGACACTAAACTACACCTTTCCTCATCACTTTTACCAAGTAAAACAGGAATTCTACCCCTATGAGCTTGTTGAATGTATAAGCCGCGACAAGGAAAGGTTGTAGGTATTCTAGAGACTGTAGCGAAATGACGGTAGTATATTGCCCCGAAACATTCTCTATTGTCACGACCAATATTATTCCCTTAATTATCCCCCTTTGACGGTTTCGGTTTTCGCCCCGAAAAAGGATTTTCCTATATACAAATATACATCCCAGTTCCAATTCCGTTATTTATCATATTACCCCTATAACATACCTATCGTCTTCATCCCCTTATAAACTACCACCTGTCACCATACACAAAATGATATCATACCTACTCCTTCAATTACCTTTTATTTAGTCATCCTATATAACCATACTCCAACATAACTCTATCATTATTCATCCCTGCAGAATATCCACTTTCAACCAACCAGAAATTAACCGTACACCTGGATAATACCTGTTGTTCCTGTTTCACCACCAAATCCCATTTCTAACTTAAATTAGAAAGAAAGCAAATTGCGTACTTACTCAGTATGTAATCACATCCTCGCACTATTAATACACCACGTTTTTTTTCCACTAATTAGTTATTATCCCTCGTAATTAATTAAACAAATCCGTTCACCGTGATACCACGTTTTTATCATATGTTTTCAGATTTAAAAGCGTAACACTTCGGAGAGGTTTGAAACTAAACTAGGCCAGAGGCGTAGACGTTTTACAAAGTCCAGGAAGAACAAATAGAATATTATTTAACATTATTTCGTTGAATTATATTAATCGTTTATTTTCAGAATCATATTATAATTTGCAGTTTTCATCGTAAATAGACATATCCTGTTAATGTGGTAAACGTTTGTATAATTAGACTAGGATAGGCAGCCCAACCTACTTCCAAGCATCCATAGTAATCTGAACCTCACTTTTGCGAAAGTATTCATGTTCAAATAGAGCATACAAATTGCAAAGTAATAAATTTTGCAACAGGTAAAAGTCAGGTAGCAGTTACCAGAACCAGGAAGCATTACAAACGGACTAAGGAAAATAAATACTGGCTTGATGCACCATCTGCTAGTCGTTATGCAGCCCTAGAAAATGATTCTTATAACGGAAAAATCCCAAAACCTTCCCCTATTTTTGTAAACAGTGTTAAAAACATTTCACCTCTCGGTAGGGTCGCGAAACTGCAATACGAAATCAAATTACTTGCACAGCTGAAAAACTACGCCACACGGTTACAAACATAAGTAATATAAAGCAGTACTGAACCAAATTACCGCTCTCTATGCTTTTGTTGAATTTAAACCTGCAGGAAATAACAAAGACATCTATAATGTGGAATATTTACAGCAATGTAAAATAAAATTTAAGCCCCCAAACAGTGTATAAAGTTTGAGAGAAACCAAGATGCACCAAATGCCTTAGAGGTCATGTTACCGGTGAATGCTCCAGGAAAACAAAATCGAAAGATGTTAGATATATATTGTGCGGAGGAAATCACCCCGCAAATTATAAAGATGTCTGGTATACAAAGACTTACAAAGAAAAACCAATTCCCTGTCCTTCGCCCAAAACAGTACTCTCTTCCCCAACAAATCAGAGAATTGCAACAACTCCAAACAGGACTAACTTATACCTCAGTAACTCAAAGACAACAACATCAACAAGGCTCTCCACCAACCAACACTTGTCAAAACTCAAACCAATCGCATCAGCAGTTCAATGACATAGAAGAGCTAAAAAGTATGATGAAGGGCATAATTGAACAAATAGGCATCATGTTAAATCTCCTTACAACCGTGATCGCTAAACTTACTTAATGGACAACAAACTACAACTCGCCTTGAAGAATGACAATGGCCTGACATAACATCTACAAAAACTAAAGGTATTTATTTTAAATCGTAACATCGATATTACGCTAATATCTGAAACGCATTTTACAGCGAAGAGTTACATAAAAATACCCAACTATTCAGTCTACTTTACAAATCACCCAGATGGCACAGCCAGAGGTGGATCAGCTGTCATAATCAAAAACTCTATTAAACATCACTCCCTGAACAGCTACTGCACAAAATTCCTACAAGCAACAAACGTGGTAATAGAAGATGCAGCCGGGACATTAACCATCTCGGCCAGTTCCTCCTAGATATTGAGTGAAGCAAGGAAGCTATGAAAATTTCTACAGCGCCCTTGGACGGCGATTTATCGCTGGAGGGGATTATAATGCCAAACATACTTGTTGGGCCTCCAGGCTTATAACACCCAAAGGTCGCGGGTTGTTCAAAACACTTGTAACGAAGAACCTGCAACATTTATCTACAGGTGTCTGACCTGAACAAGGTATCTGATCTGGTAGATTTTTGTATCACCAAAGGAATTGAACAAAGCTTTACCGTTGAGACCTACTGCTTTGACCTGTCATCTGACCATTCTCTTGTTATCGTCACTCTATCCGTTGAAGCTCTAAGTGCGTAATGATCCTAAATATTCATCACATATTAATTATCTAATCCTAGTACAGAAATTCCTTTCAAAACTTCTTTTCTATTTTATGTCATCAAACTGAATTGTTTATCAATCCTATCAGTTTACCACTCCTTTTCCCTCTCCTAGTAAATCACCGCGCTCACCTTCACTCATCCTATTCTATTTCAATTCGAATTGAATTCTACTTGATCTAGAAATCCTAACCAGTGAATATCAAATTACCTGTCTGCTTATTATAACCTGCCTGTCATTAATTCCACCCTAACCTGCCCGACATATTTCCTGATCTCTCGATATCCCAGTTCCAGTTATCAAAATAAGTATCCAGAAACGTAAGTACCTATTTACACTTTATCGGTGCTGTACCACGAGAAGTAATAAGTAGTTACCCAGTAACGTGGTTCTACTACTAGCGGCTTCGGCCTTAAGAAGTAAGGCTACTTTACGAAGACTCTTTCCTCTCTAACGCTAGATTCCGATAAACAATCTCAAATACGCCCTATCGGTGTACGTACCTCGAAGGATAGATAAAGATTGTTAATCGTATTGCTTTATTAATGATGGTTTTGTCCCCAATTATAAGGTAATCCTATACTGTGACATCCCTTTAATTTTCCCTGTTACCCTTGTATAAACCTGATACCTATCTAACATCGGTTCGGTGGTACAACCACGAAGGGTGTATAGAAATCATTAGTTATCCATCTAATCCAGATTCACAATCTAATACTCATACCGTTACTAGTTTAGTGTAAATCGCAACCCTTTAATTTTCCCTATTACCCTGGTGTAATCCTAATTCATATCTACCATTCGGAGGTAACACCCCGAAGACTGCATAGAAATCACTAATTTAATAACCGATTCCTAGTTCACCAATATAAAACTTATACCATTACCAGCCACTCATCAGAATACCACTTACCCCTATATCCTCCATCTGTTACACACCCTCTTGAACTCCTGTCTGAACTCCTCCCACCTAGTATCGGAACGAAATTATCTCCTCACATTGTCCTGCAATTTCAATATAACACCACCAGGATAAACTTCACAAAAATTTATTTCATATAACCCCAGTGCTAATTATTAAACATAATTTAGTGCACCTTATTTCCATTTCACATAATTTAAACTTGACATTAAAAGTTCTCCATTTAGTTACCCGAGTAATCATAATATACCAGAAAAGTTAAATAAATCACAATGCATTACACATACTTCATTTAGTACAATTACATTCAATCTATCTTAATAATATACATTAGAAATTAATTCACAGTTACAAACATCCAAATTTTACAATACAACACTAACAAACAGCTGATTATAACAATTGCAAATGTTGGTGTAGGTCAAGGGTTATCCTAACCTGTTTAAGTACCTCAGCATTCCAGCCAATATTAAACAATTATATTCAATTAATTAAACCCCTCTAAGTCACATATGTTTCAACCCTTATATTTGGAATTACTCACCAATTATATTCAATTAATTAAACCCCTCTAAGTCACATATGTTTCAACCCTTATATTTGGAATTACTCACCAATTCATTATCTCAAACAAACGTAATAGAATCACTGTCTTACCTGATTGAAGTTGTTACACAAAACACTTTTATAAAAAAACCACTCGGTTATCTTCACCCTTACCATTAACCCGACCGAAGTTCATTATTATTAATTAATTATTATTACACCGCGGAAAATAACAGCCATATGCTTAATGAAATTTGCTATAGCTTGCGACCAGGTGCGATCAAACTCGAAGCCACATTCCGACATCGGATTCAAACTACAGAACTGAGTTTCATTTTGTTTTATACGCCAGAATGAGATTTTTTGTATCTATATTATTTAGAAGTATTATATTTTAATTTCAGTTCGTAAATTATATTTTTAATATACTTCTTATACATTGTGTTACTTTATTCTAAATCGAGGCAACCCAACATACATTGGAGTGTTGAAAATTGCCAACTGAACCTCCCCTGTGGTACTGAGCTAGCAAACCACGGCAATTAATTAAACAATTATTGTACACTCGTTTAGGGTGTTACAAGTGTGCCAAAACAAATAAGACTAAGTAATAAATGAACAGACTGGGACAGATTTAGACAGTTGGTGAGTGAAAAACTAACGCTACACCTCGCCCTTAAAACTGAACATGAGATCGAATCAGCTGTCAATCTCTTAAATGATACATTACAATGGGAAAGCTGGAATGAAACTCCGGAACAAGTGGCAAGAGTCCAAAATTACACCTGCCCCATATTAATCAAGCAAAAAATCACAAAAAAATGCGTCTCTGTAGACAATGGACCAGGCTAAGAACACCGAAAAGCAAACGCGCACTCAATGCAGCCACACATGAACTCAAAACACCTCTGAGTAACAGCAAAAACGAATGCATTCAATCATTCCTGCAAGAGCTTACGTCCATCGAAGCCACCGATTATTTTCTGTGGAAAATAACCCGAAAACTAAAACAAGTTACAAAAGCTTCTCCACCCATCAAAACACCCCAGGGAAATAGAGCAAGAAGCAAATCAGAAAAAGCGCGAGTTTTTTCAGATTACCTAGCAGAGGTTTTCAAACCTCACCCTTCAGAAAATCAACCTGAAGAAGAAACTGAGTTAATCAAAACTAGAAGCACCCTATCAGCTTGATCTGCCAGCTTAATGCTTCAAAAGCACAGATGTGCAAAAAGTTATTGCAACGCTACACCCAAAAGAAAGCACCGCGATACGATCTGCTAACTGGGAAAATACTCAAGGAACTACCTATTATGGGGGTAAGGTATCTCACACAATTCTACAACGCCATTTTGCAAGCCACCCGATGACTTAAAATCCTATCGTCCCATTAGCCTCTCGCGCATAGCCTCCAAAGTGTTTGAAAAACTACTACTAAACCGACTACTTCTCATTATTGAAAATACCGAATCAATCCCTGGTTACCAATTTGTATTGAGACAGATCCACTCCACTGTTGAACAAATTCATAGTGTAGTGCAAACAGTTTCTGAAAACCATGAAAAAAAGCAATACTGCTCTGCAGCGTTTTTGGAGATAACCCAGGCCATCTATAAAGTGTGGCACACTGGTCTTTTATTGAAGTTGCGTGTCCTCCTCCCCATAAACTATTTTATTATCCTTAAGTCATATCTTCATAATGGACACTTTCTGGTCAAGCTTGATACTGAGTTTACAAAACTCTACCATATAAATACTGGAGTACCACAACGTAGTGTCCTGGGGCCACTACTTTATCTGTTATATACCTCAGACCTACCTATAACATCAAATGTTACTACAGCAACCTTTGCAGACAACACAGTAGTTCTATTTTCTGATACTGGCCCAGTAATTACTTCTCACATACTGCAAACAAATCTAAATGAAATTGAAACATGGCAAAAGAAATGGAGAATAAAAGCAAATACAACCAAATCTGTCCATGTGACGTTCACCACACGAAGGGAAACGTGCCCCTGTCAAAATTACATAGTCAACAGCTGCAACAACAAGAAGAAGCCAAATACCTAGGGTTATATGTCGCTAGGAGGCTCAACTGGAGAAAACACATCTTTAGTAAACGTAAACAGCTCGGACTGGCTCTTTGCAAGATGCATTGGCTCATTGGCCATACCTCTAAACTTACCATCGAAAATAAGCGGCTGCTTTATTGAAACCAATTTGATCTTACGGAATTCAGCTCTGAGGTTCAACATCTACATCCAATATAGAGACACTTGAGTGTTTCCAATCGAAAGTATTGACAATAATAGTGAATGCACCTTGATTTGTGTCCAACGCAGCCATCAGAAAAGACCTTCGGTTAAAGAAGAAATACAGCCAACAGTACAATGCGCGACTACATGACCACCACAATGACCTAGTAGTGAATCTCCTAAATCAACCCATAGTCAACGGGAAGTTGAAATGATCTCCCTACTAGATTCTGATTTTCATGTTTATGTTAGTTCTAGTCTAAGTCTTTAGTATGTAAGCGTGATATCCTAACGCACATATCGGATATAATCCATTTGTTACAGAAGTTTGCTACTGGGCAACCTTTTACATGTTATCGTTATCGTTCTACCATTTGCTAAATGTACATAGTTAAGATTTCAAATTAAATAGGATGTTGTATAAAAAAAAAGTTAATGAAATGTTTTCTAATTTTTGTATTATGATTTACGCCAGAAATAATCTTTCTAAGTATAACACGACCTTGATAAATATCGCTATCTTTGTTGTTGCTAAATTTCTCTAATATAAATATAACATAATGTAACAATTTTCAATGAACTTTGTGTTTATGTAATTTTTTTAGTGTTTATGAATAGAAAAAGACCTCATAAGATAAACACTGTGGTTTATTAGTTATCAGCTACTCTTTCTGAAACAATACAATAAAACTTAAATATTTGTAGAAAAAAAGTTTACTTCTTACGAATACAAACCAAAATTTCGTTCTAATTAAAAGTAACTGAATGAATGGAAGTAAAATATACTTAAATTTATGTACTTGATTACTGCTTTTAAAAATGAACACTTGATCGTCTTTTGTGTAAACCTTCTTTATTTCGTAACAATCCCCAAATGTGGTCACCCATTGACGTCGTGTCCCACCTTCCTTGGCAACGTTTCCTCATGGCAAGAATGTCTTGATGGAAACCCTCACCATGTTCTTCACAGACGTTACCCAAATTTTGCCTGAAGAATTCAAGATGCGAATGTAAGTACTGGAGTTTTATGCAACCTAGCATGTGATATCTTTCTGGTAGAATTTCAACTAGTTCTCGGTAGTTTTCATTTTTACGGTTCCATAGAAAGACATTTACCACAGATCGGAAGGCAACCCAAGCATTTTTCCCAAGATCTGACATTGTACTCTCCAACTCGTGGAATAATAGCATTTGTCATATTTGTGGTCCAGTAAAATCCCTCCTTTTAATTTTGCATCTGACAACTTCGGAAACGTACATCGGATATGTTGAAAAGCAGCAGGTGAATGTTCCAGAGCTTTTACAAATTGTTTAATACGTTGTATTTTCCAGGAGTCAAATCGTTCCTAGGCGGCCACTGACATCGATGTAATGCTGATCCTAGACTCTGCTATCCCAAAGACAAAGAAAGCACGAATACCTAGTAGAACCTCCTTGTTGGCCTAAATAAAATCCCAACATTTTGAAATCAACACAATGATCCCACATAGAAATCGTAGTTAATTTTAAGGAGAAAATTTTTCATATTCACATAGACCCCTTTGGGATGGGCAGAATATGCAACAGGGATTGAACGAAACTTATTTCCGTTGTGTAATAAAATCGCTTTCAGGCTTCCCACAGAACTGTCGACGAAAAGTCGCCATTGCTCCGGTTGATGAGGTATCCCAATTTGTTCAAATAATCCATTTATGTCTGAACAGTAGCATAAATTTTCAGCCATTGTAAACAACGACACAAACTTTTCATGTCAATTTTTATATACTGATACACGGCAGGTTGGAGTTAATAAATTCCATTCACTTAGGGATCCTAGCAGTTCTGCTTTAGCTTTAGTAAGCCCCAAGTCTCGTTGCAAATCGTCAAAATCAGTTTGAGATAGAAAATGCGGAACTCCTTGTGGCACAAACTCTTCATCCTTTTCACTATTTCCTTCAGATCACTCTGAAAAGGTAGCATCACATGGAGACTTTGAAGGTGCGCCCGGAACTGGGAATTCATGGTTATGGAGGACTGGAGCCCTTGAAAATTTTATATTTGTGTATGAAATTTTTGTCCTATCAGAAGGCTTCTTACATACCGATAAATTAACCATGCAAAAATAACAGTTTCTGTGGTGATTGATAGGTTCGAACCAAATTCCTGGAATTGCAAATGGCATTTGTTTGCGGCTTCCACGATACCACCCTTCTAAAGTAAAACGGCAACTGCCACAACATACATGATTTTCTATTGGCATTCCGAAATGTGCTTCATAAGCGTTCCAACATTTAGTTTCTTGTTTGATTTTGTTCTTTACTTGCTTTGAAGCAACATAGTAACCACACATAACAAAAATACAGTAGAAATCTTGCAAGAGCGTTTACTGCTCATTTTTAGTTGATTTTTACGTAAAAATTCAAAAACTCAAACAAACACCAACTTGTGACAGCTTGAACAAGCAGATACTTGCATATTAAAAAGTGTACCATGCAACTTTGATCTGTACTAAAAAAAAAATAGATAAACACATTTCTTGTTAAGTAGTGTAATACGAAATATGATATAAATATACATGGCCAACAAGGCCAAGCCATATTGCCATTTCGTTAAAAGTCGGTTACTACCTTAAATGTGAAGTAGATGGCGCAACCGCTATGAGATAACACCTCGAATTCATGTACAAAAATGTGTACAAAAAACGTACTAGAGCCAGAGCTTCTACCCCAAATGACAGCAATAGTATTTCTAAAAGCAATTTCAATCCAGACGATGGATTTCGTGATTCTTATTGTGATGAAGAAGTTGTATGAGATCCTGCCTTGAATCAAAACACCTCGTTTACTGATATGCTGCCAACTCCGGATCAGACAGCAATCAAGTCAAACCCAGAATACCTGCTCTGAACAGTAAAGCGCAAGATATGACAAGAGACCTGTTTAATAAGGAGAACAAAAATAAGGATACTTCCACATCAAGTAAGAATATCAAGAATGAATCGAAAATATCTAGAGCACCAGAACCTAAAACTTTTAAAGGAGTCTTAGTATTGCAAACTCTGCCTGAAAGACAGTTAAGCCGATATATACTTATGTGTTAAATGCGTGGTTTACCTCCATGAAGAGTGCATGGGACTCACTAAACCCAATGTAATAAAAGTTTTCTTGTGTTCAGATTGTGGACAAAAGATTTGTTTTTTGTACTTGCCTTAATATTTTGGCATACATTAATACATTAATGTATTAATTAATACATTAATAATATTTTGTATGGCCATATTGCCATACATCCGGTTGGTCAGTTGTACCTATTTTTTACATGATCATAATTTGTGTAGTGGTCATTAAGGTTACTAACAATATCTACCTAATAATGTAATTTATACTATACCTTATTCAAAATTGTTAAAAATGTAAATATCAAGATGTAAAAAAATAATAAGTCTTAGCATGGCCATACTCGGGCTTTAATGAGATTATCAACACCAAAATTATGCCTCATCAAATTGATATTAAATTATTTTCGATATTTAGATACAACAAAAATGGCCGACTATTTATCAAGGTCTTAGTATGTTACCCATGATAATTTAATTCATGTATAATGCCACGGTGAATTTGTCACTTTGACATAGTATATAGTTAGCCCTAACTTTGCATCTGAATAAAATGTGTGTAGACTTCTATGGCAGACTTTCTCGAACCTGATTATTTCTTGTTGCTATCATAACGAATAAACAATTTTCCAAATTACATACAGCAAATATCGACTTCACCTGCATTTAATGTATTAAAAACCCCAAAATAGTTGTGTTTTAAAAGAAGAAAAAAACGTTTTTACAAATTGTGTGTTTAATAATTGTCATTTTTAAACAAAAAAATGTGTTAAATTATAAGTTTTTGTTGTGAACGAATAAGTTCAAAGGTAAATATGTAATTAAAAATTATTATTAGTTAAAGGTCAGCTCTGTATGGATTATTAACGAATACGGTAAATTTTAATACGTACAAATAACAATGTCTGTGATCAAAACTTGTTATTTAGTTATTTAAAGTTTTTGTTAAGAACGAATAAGTTCAAAAGTAAATATGTAATTAAAATTATTATTAATTTTATTAAATACATAAATAAAAAGTTTACTTCGAGTTGGATTTGAACCTACGACATGTACTTTGGTAGAGTACCGCTCTAACCAACTGCGCCATGGATATTCAAGCCCAATCGATGTAAATTTTGTCTTTATGTATGTAGAAATGATGTAAATTCTAAATATAATGAGATTACAGTCAAATTAGAATTTCCATCAGTTCTACATACATGAAGACAAAATTTACATCAATTGGGGCTTGAATCTCGATGGCGCAGTTGGTTAGCGCGGTACTCTATCAAAGTACAGGTCGTAGGTTCAAATCCTACTCGAGGTAAACTTTTTATTTATGTATTTAATTATATTAATAATAATTTTCAATTAAAAAAATGTATTATTAAATTTTTCATAAGTACCTAGCTATCATTTTTAATTATTCATTAAATTATCTCATCGAATTACTTAAGGTTTTTTTTTCTCCAAGATAAAATTTAATTTTTTACACTCTAATTTGGTTTCTTTTTGGTAAATTGACAAACCATCAGATAAGAAAACGAGTCCGAAGTAGGTGGTGTGTGTCGTCAATTTACCAAGCAACCAAACCAATTTTATTCGGGCAAAAAACCCTCGGGTAATTACAGCCGATTATTTCCCTTACAACAAACCTTTCCAATAACATTTTATATCACGTAACTGCATTACAAGCGAAAAAAATGAATTTGATAATTGAATAAAGTTCTTCAAGTTGTGATATGCGGCAGTAAATTGGCAGGGTTAGTGTAGTTTATTTAAAATTACAACTCAACTAAATGCCATTTGGAAAATAACCTTGACATATATCCCTCGTACTACGATTTTGGCTGTTAAAATATTACTAGCTACTTTATTTAAGATTTTGCAAAATAATAAATATTTTCGGTTGAATAGTTGATAAAAGATAGCCCTAGACCTCCGGTCTTGTCATTTAATTGTGAATTATGTCTCAAGCATTTTTCAAAAAAATTATTAGTAAAGACAGCCTGTCACACTTTAACCCTCGAAGTAACGATGGTAGTAGATAAAAAGGTGATTGCGCTTGCTAATGAAATTATTTAATTGTCTGTGAAATAATGTACTAGTGTGAAATAAAATGAGGAGATGTGAAATTCACTTATTATTTTCAACATTGTACAAAATAATATTAAGGCAGTCGTGAACAGTTTTGCAAGTTACTATTGTTGGTCGATATTAATATCACACGAATATAAATTATTTTTCGGTAGGTCACGATACTGCTAACATAACCCATAAATACATTGCGTAAGTATTTTTCAGTTTATTTAAAAACTACCATTTTATGTATGTATGTTGTAAAATGGCACTCGCCACAACCAGAAAAACGTCAAAATCTGGTAAAAATTGTCAAAAAGCGCCGCATGTTAGGAAAAATTATAGCGGGAAATGTTATGAACACATCTAAGATTGGCCAAACAGTAAACCAAAACGTTAACTCAAAAATAAACTGCTCTACTACTACAAATTCTATTCCATAAATATCTACGTGAAGTTCACCTAAATTCCAACGAAATTCCAAGCTTTATATATATATATATATATATATATATATATATATATATATATATATATATATATATATACGCCGCACAATGCGATAATAAAACCCAAAGCTCCCTAAAATCTCGCCAAACCTCAACGTAAGGATTACTATCTCAAATAACCAAAAATAAATGAAAATACAATAATTAGTTCTTCTATTTAAAACACAAAAATACGTCAGTACAACAATATTAAGTGTGATGGAAAACTTATAAAATCCTGAAATTTACTAAACGTTGATAAATACAGCTCATTCTGGAACAGATAACAAACTGCCTACCTTTTGGCAGATCACGCGCCAGAAAAAATGTCTACAATCGGTATGTTGGTTCCTATAAAAAGTTACTCCAAAAATATTTGCGGCTATTTGCAAAACCCTCGTATGCAAAATCAAACAGCAGTTCGGTCAACAACTGACTCACTTCATAAGTTACATTACTATGTAATCTAAATTCTCGTTTAAAATGACTTATTATTTAACAAAAAAAGATTGTATTACTCTGATTTTCAATGAATTCTTACTTCAGAAAATGAAAACAAACTTTACTTCATTTACAACCAGCCGTAATTAAATCATATAATCTGTTATCAAATATGCTCAAATTAAAAAAATATATATTGCATTAAACCTTTAAAAGTTACGTTAAATTTCAATGATCAGTGTAAACTTCTGAACGTAATTACTTTACTTCAAATAAACAAAAAAAAATAGGGATTACACTTATAAAAAACAATAAGTACATTAATCTAAAGATTGAAATGTTAAGACAATTGCTGCATAAATCAAAACATTAATTTCAAATTTTAACACCCAGTTTACCCCAAAAGGCTGTGAAACTATTGTAAATTTGAAATATCAAAGTAACAAAAGATTATGACAAAAATACTGCGTCCTCTTTTCGACGCATAACTACATATAATTTCAATACCAAATCGCCAGTAAAAAAAACACTCAGACAAATTTGGAAGCATAAGATGAATTAATACGCATGCACTAATGGTTAATCGACACGAAAGTCAAACGTGAATGTCAATAGTCAGCACATTCAAACGTCGGCATATGTAACAAAAACAATTATAATACACAAGAATCTATTAAAATTTGCCAACCACTGCAAACGAAATACACAAAAAGGTTTACCTTGTATTCGGAGCACTTATTAATCTAAATTATCAAATGAACAAAAAGCTTTTACATTTACAGCGAGTTTGTATTTTGTTTATTTGAACTGCTCAGCATACGTAAAACTACCTGTTCAACATGAATTCGTTAAATTAATCCGCACAAAAAGTGCGTCACAAGAGGTACATAGAACAAAAACACGAACACTCTTTCTATGTCTAAATCTTGTCATCCTAGACAAACGGTGCACAACAGAAATAACTCGGGGATGTGGCGAACCAATATATTATCCCTATTATTGGAAACCAAGATCACTTACTCCGCCGTAATTAGACACACCCTTAGTATGTAATAACTTATTCCACTATAACTACCCCTCTCGCATATGCTGCGATCACCGCAAAGAAAAGAAACGCGAGTCCTGCTCTCTACGGCATCTCCAACAGAACGAATTATGTTCAATCATTCAGAATTCGCCATCTTCCATCTTACTTAAATATTCAATAGCCAATAACAATAAAGGATTACTTAAAATTTTAAATAACGCCAGAAACCAATGAAACCCGAAAACTAAATCGGAAAAATTACATCATCCATCTAAAATATGTTCACAAAGGTGCCTCTTGTAAGATGATATGGGCAAGATAACGATCCTCAACTATATAATGAAACTTAAACTAACGTATATAAAATCCAATTCGTTGTTTAAAACCAGATACTTCTCAAAAAGAACTGACGACTTACAATTTAAACTCACAAAGGATGTACTATATAACGTAATAATTTTATACTCAAGTTAATTTTATACAACGTATTTCGCTTTCATTTACCAAACTACATCAATATGAAAAATAACGAAAACGTTTATGTACACAAAACTACTCTAACATTACACTAATAGTAACGCGTGAAACGTAATTTTACAAATAAAAATTCCATTTATAAACATCTCCAAACCAAAAAAAAATATGATCAAATAAAAGCTCGAAAAAATTTACACTCTTTTAAATCCGAAATATAAAAAAAATAGAACCCAAACTATCTACCGTATAATTCTTAAAATTTGTATTTCTATTTCTATTTGTAAGTCTAGAAATAGTATACGTATACTGACATTCGACATCTACTTACAGAGGGACGGAATTTCCATTTTTTCCAAAAGGAGATATAATCTCTGATTTATATACAGTTTTTGTTCAATCAACTTTGAAAAAATTAGGCAATTCAATACATTTTATATTACAATTATTAAAAACAGTATATACAGGGTCCGCCTTTGGGAGCTGATCCTATGAGTATCTGCTAAACCAAACTTACTATAATTTTGAAAATTTGGTGACAGGGTAATGATGTTAGGGCTAACTCATCTAAAATATTTTCACGTTCGTACCACTTCCGGTTGTACCGGAAGTCGGTACTTAGTCGCTTATTTTAAATGGAACACCCCGTATATTAGTACATTTTTGGATTCTATGTCGAATTTTAAGGTAAGTTTGTTAAATAAACTAGATACGAAATTTCAGTCGTTTTCAAAAAAAAACATTTTTCTAAAAAAATTGACAGATGCGGTCTTAGTAATAACTCGTTAATTGTTCTGTTCTTGTCAAACAATTTGAATAAAACTTTGAGGTGTTGTAGGCAAAGGTTTATTGCAACAGTCTGCAAAAATTGACATTTGTATTTTTCATAAAAATAAAATTATGAATATCTAAACTTGACTATCAAAAAATGCAAGTTACTCAAAAAAATCAAGTGGAACCCCCTATTTTTTATTACTCAGATCGATTTAACGTCAAACATTAAGGTAAGTTTGTTTAAAACTTTATTTGCCTAAACGTAACAGTTTCATACTTATTATCAAAAAAGTCCCAATTTTAAAATTTGTGATAAAAATGAGCTACAGTTTAAATCTAGAATTCCTTGTTCGTGGTCACCATGGAAACCAAATAATTGAGAATTGAAATAAAGAAAAATATTTGAATAAGTTACAGCAAAAAATTATAAAAATTGATAATTTTGGGATTCAAAAGTCATTTTTTTCAAATTCGATACACAACATAAGTGTAAAAATTTAATACTTTATGAGTAAATCGAAAAAAACTACTTTTTTACTGCGGAGGTAGTAACTACATACTTATCAGTGCATTCTTACACGATAAAGTCGCTTATTTAGTATTTATTGCTCGTGATCAAATGTAAATTAATTTACAATAAATGTTCAAAATCTTGGCCGTTAGACGCAAGACATTGTTGAACCCTTCTTATAACGACTTCATTTGTAGCCCTTTGAATTTCTTGTGGAGAAAGAGAATTGAAGACATTTTGCACTCTTGCAATGCAATCTTCTTTAGACGTTAGTGGTATAGCATAAACAATATTTTTAATTCGACCCCAAAGATAAAAATCCATTGGCGTAAGACCAGGTGACCTAGGTGGCCATGGAAAGGGACCATTATTGGCAAACCAACGATCTTCAAAAATTTCATAAAGTTTCATGGAAACAGCGTTGGTGTTGTGAGGGGCGCACCGTCTTGTTGGTACCATAAATTTTCCCTTTCTAGATCTAATCGGGGTTGAATTCGAGTGTTTAATATCTCAAGATAATTTCCTCCTAGAAATTAAATTTGTAATCATAAATCGCAACAATCAATCATTTTAAACCTCTCAAATTTTCGTTGTAAAAATACACGTCAAAGATTTCGTTATTCCGAATAGCAGAAAATACGTTATAATTCCAAATTTTCTGAAAATGGCATTCGCGTATTGGATTGCTATGTTCGTTATTCCAGTAATGCGAGTTTCGGCGATTAAATATGCCATTTTTCGTAAATTTAGATTCGTCCGTCCATATGATATTAGTCAAAAAATTAGGAATTTCTTGTATTTTGAGCAAAATTGTTTCACAAAATTCGATACGTTTCAAGAAATCCGCTTCTTTCAAATGTTGAACTAAATGTAAACAGTATGGTCTAAACTTATGTTTCCTAAGAATTCTTTTGATAGTTGTTGGTGTTAAGTCAATATCTGTTTTCGCGTCGTTTATGGAATTACAAGGATAGGCATGGAAATATCCTAAAGTTATAACTTCATTCTGTTCGTGGTCAATAGCAGTTTGTTTGCGAGACGCAGAGTGTTTTAATGTGCCAAACTGTTCCAAATTTTGAACTACACGTCTTATTATATCTGCTGATGGTCGAGGGCGCTCAGGATAGCGTTCGATAAATGTTCTTACTGTTTGTTTTACAACTCTATGACATTCTCCGTGAATTAAAATTAAATTCAAATAATCTGTATTAGAATATTCAAGTCGAGCCATTTCATCAAGAAAAATACAAACTGTCAACAATTTTATTAAATTATTGACTACAAAAGAAAAACCAAATAAATAAGCATCTTTAGCGTGTAATGATGCGCTGATAAGTATGTATTACCTCCGCAGTAAAAAGTAGTTTTTTTCGATTTACTCATAAAGTATTAAATTTTTACACTTATGTTGTATATCGAATTTGAAAAAAATTTCTATTTGGCAAAATTGACTTTTGAATCACAAAATTATCAATTTTTATAATTTTTTGCAGTAACTTATTCAAATATTTTTCTTTATTTCAATTCTCAATTCTTTGGTTTCCATGGTGACCACGAACAAGGAATACTAGATTTAACTATGTAGCTCATTTTTATGACAAATTTTAATATTGGGACTTTTTTGATAATAAGTATGGAACTGTTACGTTTAGGCAAATAAAGTTTTAAACAAACTTACCTTAATTTTTGACGTTAAATCGATCTGAGTAATAAAAAATAGGGGTTTCTATTTGATTTTTTTGAGTAACCTGTATTTTAGATGAGTTAACCCTAACATCATTACCCTGTCACCCAAATTTTCAAGATTATAGTAAGTTTGGTTTAGCAGATACTCATAGGATCAGCTCCCAAAGGCGGACCTTGTATGCATAAGTGAAATACACATTAAACTGCTTATTATAATAAAATAGCTAATGAGAATTTATACGAAACTTATAATTTACATTTCATTGTAATGTTTAATTACAACTATCATTATTTATAGCAGTTAGTCTGTTTCTGTACCACTCTCTGATGATGAGTCTGCGACAGAGGTTGTTAAATGATTCACAACTTCAAAACGTCTTACTAATTGCCACCATTCTAACATTCCTTTTTCTGTATGTTTAATACATTTCTCCCTATACAGCGCGGTGAATCAATTCTTGGTATAAACTCCATCCGTATCCCTTTAACATGCTCATCAGATAATTGTAAGTTATTTCTTCAAATGTTTTTCTTAAAGCATAAATTCAATTGGATTAAATTGACAATGGTATGGTGGAAATCGTAACACTTTTATCTACTTCGCAGACTTTTGGTATTGTAGTATCGTTCAATAATTGCAACAGTTCTTTTTTAAACATATTTGAATCATACACAATGTTTCGTTTCAATAAATATTGGCATATTTCTTCTTTCTTGGACGATGTATTTGGAACTTATCCTATAATCTTTGAGTGATAACTAGCAATATCAAGAATAATAAGGGATGGTTCTTTTAAGTTTGGAATTAATCTATTTTCGAACCATTTGGTAAATAACTCAGCACATATATCTCCGTGAGAATCTGCACTTTGCGACTTTGTCGCGAACAGAACTAATGCCTTAGTTATGAAGCCATCTTCATTCTCTGCATGCACGACTATAAATCTAAAATTAATCATTTATCAAACGAAGTTAATTATTGCGGTATAGTTTACCTTTTTCCATCGCCCATTGGCTTCTTTTTTTGGCTTTCCTTAGATTTATCATACCAGCTTTTTTTATAAGATCCTCTGATGAAAATACAAGTTTCATCAAGGAGGATATGTTTTTATAATTTGTCCTCTTTACTTTTATAATATTCCCTTAAGAAACGTACTCGATTGACTGCAATATACTGTTATTCAAGTAATCTTCTTCTGCCATCGTCCAATTTAAAGGTAAAGCCAATTGAATGAAAAAAGATCCTTAAACTGGATTTTCTTTGGTAAACTTTCATATTCAGCTAATTCTTGTTGCAATATTATTCTTTCTTCGCTTAGCAGGTAATTGGGGACTCTTATTTTCTTTTTGGGCTCCTGTGATTCGTTTCTTTATAACACTAACACTGTTAATACTAACACTACTAGCCTCAGCGGTTCGGTACAAAGGGTCACTATAATCTTCATATTTGAAAGTAGTATAGAATCTTACCTGAATCACTTATTCAAATGGTCCGCTCGTTATGGCGCTCACGTTGAAAATATACGTGCACGTTCATAACAAGCATTTGTGCTTGATAATTTACATGCTTATTTAGTAGCATGATTAACCTAAAGAATTTGTACATTTAACATAAATGGTGGAAAATTGTTATCAGTTTACCTATTATCTACTACACCGCCTTCAGTTATTTTTGGAAAAAAAACTGTTTTGTTTTAGAGTAAAGTAAAAATGCATAATCAATAATCTGCAGACAGAAATAACGGATCGGTTAGTTATTGACACTTGAGAGGTTGCTACCTGATTTTTATGCGACGTACGTTTTACCAAGCTACTATTTATTAGTGTAGAAGATTTATGTTTTTATGTCAACCTTTTGTAATGTGCACTATAGATTGAGAGAGAGAGAGAGAGCAAAATGTGAGCGATTTCGTTATAGTACGTTCTTCTCGAAGTATACCCAACTTAGTTTGAATTAAACTATACAGGGTGTTTCGTAATTTTACAGCCAAAATGAAACGTCTTGTGTAAAATAAAATGCAAAACATGAAATAAAGAGTAACTTTTTCAGATCGCGCTTTGTATAAGAAATATTTAATCAAGATATCTTATCATTTTATTCCACAATTTTTAATACCAATCACACTGAAGTAAATAATAAATTTCAATAAAAGTTATTACAACGTTAAAAACTGTAGTAGATGTTCATGCCACAAATTACATTAATATATGTATGGCAACGCAAAACAGTATGAAATTTGACGTAGAATTTTTTCTGAATATTAGGATATTTGGATGGTATATGTAGAATTTCAAATTAATTGTTAACGGGAACTTTTATTTTAAAGTTTGTTATCGCAGTTTCGGTAAAAGGAATTGAATTTCATTAGTGATGAAGAGAGTTTTTAAGAAACATAATACGTGTGGGTATAAATACATTTGCGTTTTCGGGTTTGTTAGCAAAGGATTAAGGTTGTACTGTAAAGAAAAGAGTCGAACGCTGAGCGGGCGATGTAAAGTTTGGGCGCACAGAATTTACCTACGTTCTACCCAGGTTGCTTGTAGCTATAGTGACGTAATTTTCCCGTTCACTTTGTC
The DNA here is from genome assembly GCA_036346205.1 of Vesta saturnalis. Taxonomy (NCBI): domain Eukaryota; kingdom Metazoa; phylum Arthropoda; class Insecta; order Coleoptera; family Lampyridae; genus Vesta; species Vesta saturnalis. The sequence continues at coordinate 5,971,410 of JARFJB010000966.1, read as the reverse complement.
TGGTTTTTTAAAGAAGACATAATCATTCTGGGACCTGTTGTTATTTTATCAGCCTGATATTGCCTTGAAATATTTTTTCCACTAAATTCTAGTAAATATGATTTTAAATTAGTCGGGTAGTTGAAATTGACAACACTAAAGTTGTCGTACTGCTGCAAGGCCGTGTCCGCAGAAGGAGATTGAAGAGTTATTGGTAGCCGTCGATCAGTTAATGATGGGTCAGTTGTACGAGAATTGCCTTCACCGCCGTGAGATGGAAAGAAAAGATTTATATTGAACAATTTTGTGAAAATTAAGGTAAATGCTTTCTGTGTTCATTTTTGGTGATTTTAATGAAGATGTTTTTTTTTGTATTTGTTTAGGCGGATGTATACGCTTTCATTTCTGTATAGCACTGTATAAAATCCCTACAGGCAGTTAAGATAATTTTACCGATGTGTGTTCAACAGTTGACATATTGTGTTATTTTTTACTCTTATAACTGTATATCAAATTTCGATTTACGAAAATTTGACAAATTGATGTTTTCGAAGTGATTATTATACATTTAAGGTGTTAATTAGTTGATTAGTTAACACCATAATTAAGATCATGATCTTTGAAATTTGAACGTTGGAAGAATCTTCCTCAATTAATATTTACAGCTTTGTGTAAGAAAAGTCGTGCTTTACTTTTTTCCAGAAGTAAATTTAATTGTTTGAGATTTGTTGATCACTGTGCTACAAAATAGCCTTTACAACCCTTTAATTCCGGTTATTCACCTTACAATTGGACATACGTTGTTGGTAATTGTACGGTGAGGTATTTTGCATCACAAGTTTGTAAAACACCCCAGTTGCTTTGGTATGGTATGCCCCAGAATGCAGATCTGATTGATTGTTTCATTTTATTTTATTTATTTATTCTATCTTTCATTTAGGCTTAATCACAAAAGATAATGTATAAGACACGTCAATAGTAGATACAATGAATTCACATGTACATCGAAAACAAAAAATAAAAAAAGAAACATAAAATTAATTAATTTAGAAGAAAGTTTAAGACATATAAGAGCAATAAAAAAATTCTGACTTATAAAAACATTTCTCTAATAAAGAGGATTTCAAGGATGACTTTTTTTAAATTTTGATACGATTTGATATGATTAGGCCAACAACTTTAAGACCAAAAACATTTGGAGAATTTGCAGTAACATTACATCTTGAAAAGGGAACGTGGTATTCGTTCTTACTTCTTGTATTGAAGTGATGAACATCCTTGTTAAAATTGTAACTAGATTTATGATTGAAAATATATACACAGAGTTCAAAAGTTTATAATGACGTTAAGGTAAGTATATTAAAGTTTTGGAAAATATTACGGCATGATGCATAATGTTTTTCATTAGCCATAATGCGTAATATTCTCTTTTGAATTAAAAATACCATAAGCAAATGCCGTAAACTAAACGACTATCGACTTGCGCACAGTACGGATATCAATTGTCTATCTAAAATATAGCGCAATTGTGTAAAGGTATAAAAATAGAAGGTAATTTTGAAGACAGCTTCTCACAGTGAACTTTAAAGTTTAGCGTTTCTCCTTAGTAAATGTCCAAGAACTTGGGTTTTTTACCTGTTGTGCAATTTAATAACTTGCCTTTTACAGGGTGTCACCCTGTGTGTAAATTTTAAGGATCATACGGTAGATAGTTTGTTCTATTCTATTCTTTTGTAATTTCGAATTTAAAAGAGTATACAATTCTGGAAGATCTCGTTTAGTCACTTATTTTACGTATTTGAGGATAGCTGGTTTTTATTGCAAATTAACATTTAGTATGCTAATTTTGGGAAGGTCAAATAGGTATTCTCGTTACATTAAGCTTCCGGAATGTAGTTATTTGAAAGATAGAGATTCCTTTTTTGTTAGGATAAAAAATTGACGATAAAATTCCAGTTGGGTGAAATTGTAATCGTATGGGTTCTCCAAGGTTTGAAATTAAAAAGTATTTTGTTCCTGATAACGTCCATGTGTAATAGCGTGGGTATATGGTGCCATAGATACTTCTGAATGTAGTCACCATATCACTTTTGCTAAGTTTTGTCATTGCAGAATGGGAGGAATTTATTTGAGCTACAAGTACTAAAGAAAAATAATTTAGTGATATCATTTTGGGTCGCATTTGCAGCATAATGTACTTTCTTTGTCTCGCTTGTGATTCTTTCGTTCATGATAGACTAATTTAGATTTGTGTAATTGGGAAAGGGTTAGAACATGGCGAGTTCTAAACGATACTCAAGTCAGCCTAGATCATGATGCCAAGGTAGACTCGCGCTTTTTTGTTTGCGGTGATCGCAGTATATGCGAAAGTGGTAATAAGAAGGTTGGAATAAGTTATTACATACTGGGGTGTTTCAAATTACCGTGGAGTAAGTGTTCTCCGTTTCCATTAAATGGGATAATATACTGGTTCACCTCATCCCCGAGTTATTTTCTGTTGTGCATCGTTTGTCTATGGTGACAAGATTTGGACATAGAAATGGTTTTCGTGTTTTATTAGGTGCTATAGACTTGCTGTAACGCATACTGTTTGTGCGGATTAATTTAACGAGTTACTGGGTTAAATGATAACTTTCGCGTATATTGCCGACTTCGAACAAATAATATAAACTGCTGTAAATATAATGCTTAAGAAGTTTCGTGTAAATATGGTTTCGTTTAGTAGATGTGTACATAGCGAGTAAAGGTATTTTAATGTAGTTTTGCCTTATTGAAGTCAAGTTCGATTTGATAAAGTTTGTACAATTATAAATTTACGAATTAAAACGCTGCTAGTTCCTAATAATCATATGCTGAGAGGAGAAGTTGATGAAATAACGCTGTGAGTAAGTAAAAGAAAGTTCCGACTCACTATTCAGTGTGTGGTGCATGGTAACTATATTTTTCTCAATTTGTATGCGTTGGTGATTCAATTAAGTGTTTATTCGTACATATTTAAACGAATGCATATGCCTTTTGGTTTAAGTTTAATTACGGAACGTTTAGGTAGTAATTCAATGCATAAGGCATATTAATTCGTGAACTATTTCGGACGGAGTTCTGATTGTTTCCTTTGGTTAATGTTATTTAAAATTATGTACCGCCAATTTTGTAAAAGTTAGATGTTCGACGATTTCTTTATTTTGATGTTAATTGTAATTTAGGATATATAAAATAAATTTGGGGGTTGTTGGAATCCTGCAGGAATTATTCCAAATTAGACTTATTTAAGAGTGCAATAGAAATTATAACTAATAATTTTCATTCATGTTTCTTGAGATTTCGCTGTTTACCTTTCCACGATTCTGGTTATTTTGAATATAGATGTGCAACGTTTATAACTTGAGTTTTTTTTAAAGTATACATATTTTGTAATCCCAACGCTAACAATTTTTACGTACGTTTACAGGTTATAAGTAATTTATTTGTTTGTGGTATCTGTTAACTGCCACAACTTTGCAGCATTATTTCCTTGTAGTAATTGAATTATTTTATGTGAAGTATCGAGTTAAATAATTTTATAGCGTCAACATGCAATTACGGATTGTGATCACTGATCAGTGTTATTGAAGTAATACAAGTTTTTTTATTGTTAAGTAGCAAGTCACTTTAAAAGAAATTTTAAATTATAAAGTAACGTAAAATTATGTAGTGAGTCGGTCGTTGACTGAACAGCTGTTTGTTTTTGCATATACGAGGGCTTTGCGAATAGTCGCAGATATTTTTAGAGTAATTTTTTTATAAGACGTATCGATTGTAGACATATTTGCTTGTGTCCGATTTGCGAAAAGGTAAGTGGTCTGTTATTTGTTTGAGAATGAGCTGTATTTTTGTTGAATTTAGGTATTACATCTTAACATCGAAGTTTAATTAATTTTAGGGATTTATAGGTATTTTGATGGCGTTTGTTTAGTATCGTTGTGATTTGAATTTGAATTTTAAATCGAAGAATTAATTATCGTATTTTCATTTATTATTGGTTATTTGTTTTGCATTGAGGTTTGGCGAGATTTTAAGGAGTTTTGGGTTTTATTATAGCAATTGTGCGGCTTATATATATATATATATATATATATATATATATATATATATATATATATATATATATATATATATATATATATATATATATATATATATAATAGAATTTAATTGGAATTTAGGTGAACTTGGTGTAAAAATTTTTGGAATAGAATTTTTTTAGTAGTATAGTAAGTTATTTTTGAGTGAACGTTTTGGTTTCCCGTGAGACCAATCTAAGATCTGTTCTTGACGTTTTTCCCGCTATAAATTTATTTAACAGGTGACGCCTTTTTGACAAATTTTACCCGATTTTGTTGTTTTTGGAGTTGCGACGAGTGCTCTTTTTCATCATTATGTAAGAACTCCGCCCACACCACTGAGCTATGCCGTGGTACAAATTTCCTTTACGGGCTGGATGCTCTAGTGCTTATTTAGCCTGTAGAACGTTTAGATTTAAATCTGTGTTGATTATACTTGATTATGTTATACTTTTTAATGAAATTAATTAAGCGGTTTAAAAAGGCATATTAAAACACTTTTAAGAGGCTATAAATAGTTATTGATCTGTAGATATTAATTAAATGTACGTTATCCTTTTTAAAAATCTGTATAAATTTGCCCGTTTTGGGTTTATCCGGGAAACTACCTATTACGGAGGACGAATTTATAAAACAAGGTAAGAGAAGAAAAATAATTAAAGAATACTTTTTAGAATGGATCATAATGGCCAGCTAATGTACTGTTTTTTAATTCACCATCTAATAATGTTCGTAATTCGTGATCGTTATATGATTATAAACACAATGAAGCGTTTATAGATACATCCGTATTTATTGCATATTCTGTCCCGTCATTTGGATTTGTACTCTTTACCAATTTGCGAGGAGCGTTTAAAAAGTAAACCAAAGTGAGCGTATTTCATCTTCTGTCTTCATTATTTTATGTTGAACATAATTCCTCTTCGTTTGATTAACTAATTAAATGTGTTTAATTTTCGCGTGTTTATAGAAAGGAACTAAATAACTGCAAGAATTCTTTAAGACAAACATATCTTTAAGACGAGAGCGACTATTCCTAACCTCACCATTCACCCAATTTTTGCTTTTATTACCAGGGTGAAATTGGTGCGTCGGAAGATTAACGTCAAATTGATACTGCAGGGTATTGTAAAAGTTACTAAATGCTTCATTCGAGCTGTTGTTCATTTTTTGTAGCATTTTTGTACATTGGTAGACGAAAAGTCTCTTTAAAACATGTTTGCACAAGACCAGCAAACGTTAAAATTGAAAATGTACCCAATTCTAGATAAACACTTGAAGTATACAACAGGTGCCTATCAGTGTTAGTTGCACCTACTAATATACAGGGTGCACACAAAAAGAAAACGAAAATTAGGTGTGATAATCAAAAATCCTTTCAGACTAGCCGTATCTCAGCCACTGTATCGAATAATTGAGTATCTCGATCAGCAGTGTTTGGCTCATGTAGATTGTTGGTAAAGTACATAATATGATTGTCTGTGTGCATAGTCCCTGAGAAATCAAAAGAAGACATCCCTTTTCATGAAACAAAATAAGGTTAATTTCACACACATAATACGTGGCAGACATTGTTTAAACACCGTGTATGTGCGTACAAAGCATTGTAGAAGTTCTCATATCTAACAGCTGTGCAGTGCTATTCATGAATATAGGTAACGTTGTCACTCTTTGTCTTACACACCATACGTTAAAAGCTTATTTTCTGAATAAGTGTATGTGTGACCCTTTAAATCCCTGAATGTGTTGGTAACTCCATATACCCACACATACGCACGCACGCACCCACGCACGCACGCACACACCGGCACACACGCACACACATGCATACACACACACATACACACATGCACACACACATACACACACACACACACACATACACACACTCACACACACACCCACACACACACGCACACACACACGCACACGCACACACACACGACACACACACACGCACACGACACACACACACACACACGCACACCACACGCACACGCACACCACACACACGCACACACACACACACGCACAGCACACGCACACGACACGCACACACACGCACACGCACACGCACACACGCACACGCACACGCACACGCACGCACGCACGCACACGCACACGCACACGCACACGCACACACGACACACGCACCACACACGCACACACCACGCACACGCACACGCACACCACGCACACGCACACACACGCACAGCACACGCACCACACGCACACGCACACGCACACGCACACGCACACGCACACGCACACGCACACGCACGCACACGCACACAGCACGCACACGCACACGCACACGCACACGCACACGCACGCACACGCACCATCACACGCACACGCACACACACGCACAAGCACACGCACAAGCACACGCACACACACATGTGTCCGTCTCCGTCTCCGTCTCCGTCTCCGTCTCCGTCTCCGTCTTCGGAGGCGGAGGTGGCCGTTGTGGTTGAGTTGGACTCTATAGTCAAAATTGATTTTGGTAAAATTGACTGAGCGTCAGTCCCAGTTGTAGTCATGTGGGTAGTCATCTAGATAGCTTATTTTCCGTAACAATTGGCCTCTACCATATAAAAAGAAACAGTATATTTTCTTGTTTGGTTGCGGAAGGCGACGTTTTGGTGTTACGCACATATGAAACCTGGGAAAAGAGAAAGTCTACAATACTTTACGACTCTTTAAGGTTAGTATCTATAACTAAATAGAATGCACTGATCTTCTTATACGTTTTAAGATATTTTAGAGATGTTTGTTTCAGATAAACAGTCTATTTTTATTTCATTAATTGTAGATTGAATTAATATTCAAAACATAGTAATGTTCATATTTTAATTACAAAATCTATTAAAAGCTCAAATTTATTAAACCGAAATTAATTAACGCATATAGAATTAGGACTACATATGAAAACTCTTTTAATTTTATTAAATGTTTGGTCAACTAACTAGTGATTTTGGGGAAAATGAATATAATTCGTATTAAGGCTTCTGTGTAACATGCAAGTGCAACGTCGTTTTTGTTTGCACTCTGTTCTAAATGATCCTTTAAATTACTGATGAACAGAAAGACCACACAAATCTTATTTTTTTTATAATAAATACTTTTACAGAATATATAATAATGAATTTAAATTATAAGTAAGTAAATGATATTTCACTGTTCCTTACAAGATGATTACTATTGGGAGTATTAGGTCATTACATGCTTGCCCTCTTGAGATCCACCAATCCTTCACGCGACAGGAAGCTATACAACAGTAGGTACTCCAAAGCTAATGAGTAGTAGCTTCATGAGTATGGGTTCATCCCAGGACATTTGAAACGGACACTTGACTCGGGTTACAGTGATTTGTTCTGCGCCAATTACTACAGATCCACCTAGTTGAATTTCTACAGAATACGCCGCATTTATGTTATTGTGTGTAGTAAAGTTACATCTTTATTACTCCAAAATAAAATAAAAAATTTAAATACCTAACACAACGCATTAACAAAAAAAATTGCTACTTCTACTTAAACCTTTAATTCTTTTTTTTGTTTACACGCACGATTTTTAATTTAATTTTGGTTCATGCAAAAGTACAGAAAAACCTTTGAAAACTCAAAATGGAAAGATTTAAAAATGGGCCTAAGCAGTTATCTTAAAGACAACGGTCGCCTTATGGATTTACCTTGAGGAAGCAATATCCCGCGAATCACTCTGTCCTTTCGTTCTTTTCGCTGGCCAGCCACGCGCCAGAGCACTAGTAATCAATCTCACACCTAAGCTTACACTAATAATAATCCATAATACACTAAAGAACACCACAACGAAATGCGTAAAAACGTGCAGTGATATCTGCGAAATTTATTTAAAAATTTTTAAGTAACACTACATAAACTTGCGTACTCGCTAGCGATTGTATATCTATTCGTAGAGTTTATAATAACGTCCACGCGAACAAGTGCGCCCTAAAAGCGAACCACACATGTGCAGATAATCAAAAGAGGTAATATTAAATTTAATGCCATACCATTGAAAGGTGATAAAATAAATAAAATAGATTGATAATAATAGACACGAAAATATTGAATTTTGAACACAACAAAAAACTACTACTAAAAAAGAATACTAAGCCGGACAGAGGGGGCACAACATACCGCCCACCAAAATACATCGTATTCTACTGAAGGGAAAACGGACACAGTTTGCTTACAAGACGGCGCATAATGCCGCTTGAAAGGCAAACGGAGGCAACACGGACTTAATTATCGGAACCGGGGTATATTGCAACCACACGACCAATGGACCACTAGAGTTGTGGAAGATTGTCCTCCTTAAGAAGAACGAGGATATCCGCGGCAAGCGCAGAATGATTGGAGAACCATTTGGACCATTGATTGGGGGTATGAAAATACTCATTGGACCGCCAGGGTCCATAAATGTTGGGGTTAACCGGTCAATTATAACCCGAGGCAAAGCTGGTTCTGGAGGAGCCTCCAGAGTGTCTTGGGTAAAAAAATGTTCGAGAGTCAATACCGTTAGGTCATTTGGGTCGCTACTGATGCGTGTCAATGGACTTGCATTAACTATAGCCTCAATTTGAGCCAGAAAGGTCAAGAAATCCCCATAGCAAAACCTCTGCTCTCTAATGATTCGCACTAAATAGGTTTTAACGTTTCAACTGCAGATTCTCAGAGCCCGCCAAAATTAGGTGCAGAAGGTGGATTAAAATGCCAAGTAATATTTTCTTGACTCGCAGCAGAAGCCCTAGTGCCGTTGAGCACGCGACTGACGACCACAAAGTTCGTGCCACGGTCGCTATACAGATTCGTACATCGACCACGACGAGCAAAAAAAAACGGCGTAGAGCGGCCAAAGAGGCCTCAATCAGTTGAAAGATCGGAAGCTAACTCCAATTGTATGGACAAACATAAATACACAAATATAATCCTTATATGATTTAACTCCCCGGTGTTTCGAGGTGTTAAGCCAAACGGGTCCAGCGAAGTCGACGCCCGTATGCAATAATCATTCAAACTCCGACACGCGAGCAGTTGGCAAATTACTCATTAGATGAAACAAAGGACTTGGGTGGGTATTCCAACGCTGTAAGCACTTACCGAGTATACTTTGAATACGTCGTTTAGCAGACATTATACAAAAAGTCTGAGCCAAAATACGCTGCCTGTCTTTGTTAAGCCTTGAGATTTCGTTAGCAAACAAGAGTACTTGAGCTCGTTTAGAAAATATCGAAAGTGCCTCATGTAGTTCACATGAGGTGAGACAACTGTTTACCTTTTGATTAGGATGTCTGTAATTGAAAATAAAGCGGTTTGAACAAGCGATAATACGTTCTCAATGAAGAAAGTCTTTCCATGAGTGCGTCAAGAAAACTTTCTCCAACGGTAGCAAAAAAAAAGTTACCGTTCTTTCCTCGCAAGGTATATGCGATGAGGAAGAATTTGAAGTAACCTAAAAATCGTTAGTGTGAGGGGAGCGAAGAAATCTTGACCCCGCCCCCCATAACACTAGGTAACACCCCTCGGGAGCCAACATCGGCAGGATTTTGTTCGGTAGGAACTTAGTGTCAGTTATACGCAAATGCTTGTTTCTGAATATACGAAACTGTTGGCGACAAAAGTCTTTCAACGATCAGATTCCGATTGGATCCAAGCTAGGACCATTTGGGAATCCGTTCACCTAGAAGTTCTAGAAAAAACAATTTTTTTAGCAAATAACTTCCGAATATAAGCAACAACACGCGCTGCCAAAACAGCCGCACAGAGCTCCAATCTGGCTAACGAAATTTTCTTAGTAGGCGCAACTTTGGATTAACACACACAAAGTACGGTTTGGTTGCACCACGGGAATTAGAGAAAATAAAATAAATAACGGCACAATAACCCTTCTCACTAACATGAGCTCACCACGGCAAGTTAAAGCAGGGACTAGTAGGAAAAATTTTTGAAGACAATTAAAGTCTGACGGTAGTTATTCCACACTCTAAGGATGTTGTCAGGTGGTGGGTCATCCCATCCCAATTTGTAAGTCCAAATTTGCTGAATCAGGTGCCTAATTAAAAAATTCAGAGGAGAAAGAATCTCCAGTGGATCTAAAATACGAGCCAAATTCGAAAGAAGGTTGCGATTAGTACATACTGAATTTGTTGGTTGGACAGCAAAGTGAAACGCGTCCACTTTAATCCTAAAATTTTTAAACATTATTTTCCCCTCACACGTGCTCTCTTCTGATTAGTACCGCACTCACATACCTAAATTCCCACTGTTGGTTCTCACGTGAAACGTCACAGCCCTGTTACTTGCCTTCCTTTGATTAAAGGTTTCGTATTTCTCCACTTAAGTTATACATGCTAGTCGGTGCAAGTGCCTGGAATCATTGATTATCAATTATTTTTATTGTTTGCGAGATGGGCGCAATAAATCATCAGATGCTCTACACCAACCGAAATTAATGGGGTCGTATGGTTTTTGTTTTCTGGTATATGTATATATATTGAAACAACGTCATGTTATTTTTTGGTCGGGGCGGCTCTTGCATTTCCTGTATGTTTGGATAAGAAAAAATATTAGACGTCGAGCTTTCCCGAGATTAGCAGGTTCTTGTTTTCTGGTCATGATTTAAAGGAGAAGGAGTAGTTTACAAATCATATATTAGTTAGTGAAAATATGAATCTATTCCGGATTGTTCTGTCTGAGCATAAAGGGAGGCGATTAAAATGTATCGTATGGTTAAAAATATGTAACATACCCAGTGAAGTTACTTCAAACCTCGCATTTCTTAAGAGAATTGATTCGTTTCTTCTCAGAAGTTTATCCTTGGTACAGACTATATTTAATTTTGATGGGATTAATGCGGGATGATTAAAATAAGTTATCGAAATCAAAATACGTAGATTAGAGATTTTTGAAGTCACTCACCACTTCGGGTAAAAGACAAAGGAACGCGCTACTCTTGGCATGTGAAAATAAGTTTTTTTTGTACTTCCACCCGGCAACATCAATAACTAAAGTAACCCAAAGACTCATATTTTTTATTCTAGGTGGACATACCGTTAACGTTTTTAGATTGGTCCCACTGATTTATTTTATACACGAACATTTGCTAACCGCTGACGTATACAGTACAGTCATTTGACACGATGATGTTCAATGCTGTCAACATAACTTCAAATATGATGGGGTCACCTAACCAATTTCTAAAATTTTGTTTGCGAGGATTTGCAGTTGTATTTTTGCTCAACCCACAAAATTATTGTTTCTGCAAATCTAACGAAAAAAGTTACTACAGACCTAATATTGTTAGAT
>JARFJB010000966.1:5905000-5952500 GCA_036346205.1 Vesta saturnalis | reverse complement strand
GCGTGTGTGTGTGTACGTGTGTGCATTGTGCGTGTATATCCTGTATCGTGTGCGTGTGTGTGCATTGTGCGTGTGTGATGTGCGTGCGTGCGTGTCGTGTGTGCGTGTGTGCGTGTGTTCGTGTGTGCGTGTGTGTCGTGTGCTGTGTGCTGCGTGCGTGTGTGTGTGTGTGTGTGTATGTGTGTGTGTGTGTGTGTGTGTGTGTGTATGTGTGTGTGTGTGTGTGTGTGTGGGCGTGCGCGCGCGTGCGTGATCGTACGCGTGTGTATTTGTGTGTATGCGCGTGTGTGGGTGTGTGCGCCTGTACATGTGTGTGTGTGTATGTGTGCTTGCTTGTGTTCGTGCGTGCATGAAATCGTGCGAGCGTGTATGTGTATACGTACGTATGTGCGTCTGTGCAGATGCGTGTGCGTGCGTTTGTGCATGGGTACGTGCATGAGCGGGGCGCGCGTACGTGGACGCGCGCGCGTGTGTATCTGAATTTGTGGATGTATGGTAGAATCTACAATAACTTCAGAATTGTAATACGTACATACTTCAAAATTTGTATTTAACATTGGTTTCATTTCTCATGAAGATGTTTATGAGTAATTTTTAGTTTTTGGTATATATTTCTGAAACAGATGTGTATTTTAAAGGTATAAATATACCTAGATATATATCTTAAACATATAGATTAATTATGTACTCTGCAATTTTTTATACCACGCGTAATTTGGTTGCGAAAGAATTGTAAGATGCAATTTGAATTCAATACGATTTATTTTGTAAGGGAGTGTGATATATTTTGATATGGAGCCAAAATATGTTAACAGTGCATTAAATAGGATTGAAAACGCTTAAACCGTATTATTGATATTTTTATAGAAATGGTCGGCTTAGAAATTTATTTTTCTGGTTAGTATCTAGATGTCTATTACCATCTATCTGATATGAAATTTTAAGTGTCTATCTGATATACATTATTGTTTTCGTTTTTACGTTGTTGCCTTTTTTCTTTACGAACGTATTAAAAATAATGTTTCGTAATTATTCGCGTTTTCAGGCGATGGTGCTGACGTTGCTGACGAACCAGAGGAAATGTGAATTTGTCAGTTTCAATTTTTAGTAATGATAAATATTAGGCAATTAATACATATGAATAAATTACTGATATTCAAGTGACTAGTTTCATTTTCAAGATGTATGTCGGTTATTGATTTGTTATCACTTGAGCTAGATTTTAATCTTAAATATTGGCCTGTTCCAATCAAAATCAGTTACACTTGTGAAATCGGGGTAATTACATATTATGCTCAACAGATGTTCTGCTTGTATCGACGCCGTCGTAGATATAAATGAAACTTGACTGCTTCAATAAGTTCTTGATTTTCCACATGAAAGGATTTATGAAATTAAATGACACACTTCAATGAAATATTTTATTCACAAACTGCTAAAATTCATTGTCCTTTTACAATTTTCCCCATTGCAGTTCGAGAGCTGTAGTGCTATGATCCTCTAATGGTTCTCCGGTATGCCTAAGAAAAAAACACATTCGTATCAGATAGTGAATATCATGCTCACATAGGTCGATAGGTAGGTATACCATTCAGTTTGCAATAAATCTAAAGTTATGCCAACAGGGAAAATAAAAATGATTAGACTCACCTGGAAACGTAGTATAAAACAGTAATCAGATGCTTACATTTGCTAGAGATTCCAGCTTTGCAACTACATTTGTATGTTGTACCTTGGTCTGAAACTTTGGTTATCTTTATTTCAATGCGAATATGATCTGGCAGACCCCGAACTTTACTCGTTTGTGAGAACAATGCTTCAAGCTTTTTATGTAAAAAAACGCCGAATCCCCTTTGTAACGGCCATGTTCTCACGATTGCACTGCCCTCTATAGCCATTTAAAAAAATTCTAAAGAAATTTAGTAAAATTATTTCATTTCTTTTCATTTTCACTTTGTGGGTTGGAAGGTCATGTGTTTTTCCACAACTGATATTTACAATAAAACATTACGTTTTGTTACGATCAAATGTTGTTTCATGCGCACTTTGTCCCTATATTTGAGTATTTTTTTTACCGGAAATCGGGTACGAATGTTTGTTAGCTACCCAATACAATTTATTCTAGTTTTTCAGCGTAGGTAAATGAAAAAAAGGTGCAAGTGTAAAATAGCTATTTGTGTATTAAGAGCGCAAAGTGATACATTGCCGCCCTGAGCGAGAAGATTGACGCGCGACGCGTAGCGGAGCGCGGCTATCTCGTGAGAGCGGCAATGGGACTTTGTGCTCGAATTACACACATGATTTTTTCTACAACCGGTGTTTTTATAAAAATGTTTGGTAAAAATTAATAATTATTGGTAACCTCAAATTTGACAGTTAAGATTTCAAAACGTGAACATCACTTTGCGTTACGCATGTGTTTTTGTAAGAATGTTGGTTAAAAACTGATTTATTTTCACAATGTTGCTTATTTTCGTAATGAACTTATTATAAAAGAGGTAGCATAACTCTTCTAAAAAATTGTTATTAAAATTATTACATTTCCTTTAATTTCCATTTTGTAGGTGGGAAGTTAGTGTGGTGTTCCACACCAGATATTTATTGTAGGAAAACGATCTTAATATCACGCGCTGGTCACAAAATTGTCGACATCTGTCAAATACTCCTTAACTCATACTTTTGTCAAAAATCGCAGAAACACCAGACGTTTCTTTATTAAGGTTTCCATGGTAACTAAGCGAGCGTTTTAGTTACTTTGTCGCTTGGCGAGCGACAAAGTAAAAAAAGCTTGTTACTCGGAAAAGTGCAACTTTGCGCTTTCTTTTGGAAGCGTAAATTTGTACTTTTCGCTCGGTTGTAGAAAAATACGATTATAACTTAAAATGAGAAAAATTATTGAACATATGAATGACAGTAGTACCATAAGATTCAATATCCAACAAATAACGGCAAGAATGATAATCAATCATAACTAAACATTACATTGATTTATTTATTGAATTAACGTATTTTGTTTGGAACTTGTGCAAACAAATTTATTGCGCTAAAGGCCTTCTTGGGCAAACGTCCGCACGTCGCGTACAATCAACATTCACTCTGCACATTCCAAAATTATTACGTTTTTTTGAAATATACACATGGTTTGTTATAAATCCCTTAGAATAAATACTTTTTACTATGTGTGTTTAGTTTCTTTGAATATATCTAGATTTTGAAAAATTTTAAATTTAATGTACATATACTCGTATATACAATCATCAAAAGATACGTTGTTATACAATGGACCTGCACAGATCAGCGTATATTACATTGCAATTCTATTGCAATTATCTCAATTAAGTTCAGTAAAATGTACAGAGATAGGTTTTATAAAACTAAATTCACTTACAATAGGAACATCGATTGCTTCGTATACCTAACGTTAGCAAGCGGCTGTTAAAAATAGGTACATTTGAACAAGGAAACTCGGATGAACAGGCAAACAAGTTCTTCATGTACATTTACTTGAGAAATAAATTATGTAATAGAAAGATTCCTTATTTTGAAAAAGAATAACAAAACCGCATTAATCTACGTACAATGTCAGATTGATAGTCCTCTACGTAATGAGTCAATAAGCACATGCATTAAATATTTTTCAGTCAAAGGTGGTGGTGGTCATTAGTAATACTACAACCAGTTCAAAATAATCGAGTTTTGCATCCATAACTTGTTGCACAGCTACAAAAAGTAGGACAACGTAAATAATTCCACCGCGCCGCCTGTGGATTATTCTGTCAAACTGATACGATTTGTACCAGTTCAGGAAATTTGAGAAATAGAACCTGTACTTATTTTGAAGTATGAATTTTATTTGACGTGATTATTTTTTGAGTAAATTTGAACAATGGGAATTACCTATTAATCCTAAGTTTGTTTTCATTTTGTTCAGTTACAGTAGAATAATACCACTGGATATGCTTTAATCGTTTTTTAATGACCGCGTTTAGCTGTTGCATATTTTCTTTTCAAGATTTCACAGACTGCCATTTTTGTGTAGTTTCCCGGTGCACTAGTATCATTTAGGGGAAAAATAATCGTGAACGGTTTTGTAAGAGTTTAAAGAAATAAAAAAGTTGCTTTAGTAAGCTAACGGCTGATATTGGGTAACAGTAGAGTGAGAAGTTATTGCGAGCTTTTGAATTAAAATTTTGGAGTATTGCAGAATATTGAGATTGTCGGCGAGAAGCGATAATTTTAGCCACGTAGAGTACTTCGGCCACCGTTCTGACGAGAGGTAGACTCGGAGCAGCCTTGATCATCTAACCCTTTATACTGTAACTTGCTATAAGTTAAAGCTGTTCAGTGGCTTATTTTAAATCTGTTTGTAATAAATATAAAAATTTTGTTTGAAAATTTATGGTCTTATTTAGAAAAGTATGGGTCTCCGGTTTTAGTGTTTAAGATTAATATTTCTTTATTGAAACATTCTTAAATGACAAATTTACGAAGTTATTTACATATTTAATAAGTTAAAGTAAGAATTTTCTATATTGGCCACTGGTGACGGCATGTTAAATTGAGCATATTACTTTTAGAATATTTATTAACTGCAAACGGCGTGTGCGCCCCTTTACCTCTCGAAAGCGCTTTTGTATATAAAATGAAAATAGTTACTACGATTGTTAAAATTGATTTTGTGTTTCCTCAATGCGTTTTTTTTTAAGGAACAGGGTACACATGATACAAGGGTGTTAAACAATTTTATATTCGATAATTCAGTTTTGTTGATATCATTTTAGTTTTAATGGCTTGATATCAATTAACATACAGACGGATGAAGTTTTGTTTGAAGTTAAGATAAATAAAATCTGAATTCAAAATTTACAGTTTCAGTTTTTACAGTAACAATATTTGTTTGTGAGTTTAGAGGTATATTTATTTCCAGTAAAACCGTGAGGGCTACTTTGGTGTTGTTAGAACAGATTCGGCCTAAGAGAATAGCAACCGAAGTGTGCGTCGCGCAAGGGGCTGCAAAAAGAAGGTTCACATACCGAAAAAAAGGTCCCTATAAAATGTGACAGAAACATTTGATCAAGCAAAAGAAAATGGGAAACGAAACAGTTCTAAACAAAGAAAATCAACTTGCGGTTACATTATCCAAACGTTAGTGTTAAATTATTAAAAGTTTAAATATTAAAAAATCTTATTTAAGTGGATAAATGCATTGAAAATAAAATTAGAGAAAATGATGCTTTTTCAAATGCGTATTATTTACTTATGAACCTACATTCGACGGAAGTAGGTTTGTGAGTTGTCACAATTTTCATTATTTCGACACCCAAGATGTGAAAATGGTTGTGTTACTATCAACATAAATGGCCTTTGAATGTATGGGGTGGAAGTATGTATGATCACGTTACTGGCCCATATTTTTTTGAAGGCAGTTTGATGGCTAACATTTTTGCAATTTCTTCGCTAAAATCTATCACTCTTAAATGGATACCTTCCGGAACCTATAGAAAAGAGCTATGTGGCTACAATTCGATAGAGATCCAGCTAATTCTTGTCTTCAAGTTAGACAACACCGTGAATAATGTTTTGCTGGATAACGGATGGGACGCGGTGAAGCAGCCAATTGACCGGCAAGATCTCTGACTTGATCCTTACGGATTTTTTTTGTGGGGAAATGTTAAATCTCAATTGTTTCGGGATGTTATAACAGCGCTACAAGACATGATGGAAAGAATATGTTTTCGCAGTTAGTCCTGAAGTGCCACAAGGTGTTAAAAGGTCGTTCCTGATCTCATAAGGAAATGTATATTATAAAATGCTAGACATTATTGCGGTTCATAGAAACTCAACTTTACTGGTTTACAATGCTAGTTACCATTGGGGTCAGCTATATACGTTTGGTATAATATAAAATTTTGCAGCTCTCCTAAGTTTACTTTAAGCAATTAAGAGGTTCTAGATTTTACACGTATTTTGAAAATGTTGTACTCTATAGTGTAATTACTGCTTTCTCTTCTATTGTTGAACCAAAAATGAACATGCAAGCACTAACCCTATTGTAAAAAAATAAAGAAATCTACCAGTTTAGATAAAGTGCTGACTACCCTATGTTAGCATAATAACCATAAAGTGATGATATGCGTCCGCTCCGGCCGTAACTGATAAATCAAGTTCGTTTTTACTCTAAAACCTACATATACATATGTAGGTTTTTTCACTACCGCTAAATCGAGCTCATCGTACGATGTTTGACAGTTACGCCAAGATTGTCCATAATGTATGCGTGTGTGGGTGTGTGTGTGTGCGTGTATGTGTGCGTGTGTAAGTGTGTGTGTGTGTGTGTGTGTGTGTGTGTGTGTGTCGCGTGTTTGTATGTGTGTGTGTGTATGTGAGTGTGTGTGGTTTAGTTGGTGCGTGCGTGAGAGCGTGCGTGCGTGTATTCGTGTGAGTGTGCGTGTGTCTACGTGCCTGTGTGTGTGCGTGCGTGTGTGTGCGCCAATCTGTGTCTGTGCTTATCTGTCTGTGCCTGTTTGTGTGAATGCGGAAGGGTGTGCGTGCGTAAATCATCCCAATTCAAAATAAACTAAGCTCCAAAAAATTAATTAGAGTTTAAAATGTTTAAACTATATTATCCATGTTTTATGAAAGCTTTAATCATCCATCTGCTCTAGATAATTGTTTTTGTTTTTAAAATTCACATACTGTATATACTACAGTTATAATTTAAAGAAATATCTTACGAGTAAATTATGAAATAAAATTTCACAATTTATGTCCAAATAATTAATGAATTAATTAGGGTTGTAAAGACTTTCAGTTTTCCATATTTTTTCAAGTGGCTGTATTTGCAGCAATGTTTTCGAGAGCTACAGTTAATATGTTGAATTGATTTTGGCTATATTGAAATCTGTGCTCTAATAGCTCGGCTACGATGTTGGTCATTATTGCCAATAATTGAAATCACGATGACTAAGCTCTCAAAAGGCCTGGTAATGCAAATCCGAACGTATATGGAACCTTGAATTAAATGATATGCTTTCAATAAAAGCAGCTTTATTTTTTAAAACGGTATAACGTCGTATTATTATATAATATGATAAACTTTCGCATAAATTCCGGTCCAAAGTTTTCTTGAGTATTAAAAACGGACTTTAGACAGACAAAATATTATAAAGTGAATCATGACGATAAATGAGTTTCCCAAACTACCGAAAGGCATGATTCGTTAAAAATGCCTAGCAAAGAAACTGATTTACATTATTACGCGAAGTTATTAGAGTAAATACGATGCGTATAAAATCCATTTGCCAATACTGTATCTTACATAAATTTAACCTATTGATTGGAACCGTTTTGAGACTGGAAAGTCATGACTTTTCCAAAAATACTGGTATTATTAACATCAAACGGTATATAAGCGATATAAATGGATGTGAATAGCATAGTAATCTAGTTCACAAATAAATCAAGACCTCTGCGTTGGTTTCCGCATGTAGCAAGGACTATGCTAAGGAAACCCACATTGTTGCATAAATTTGATATCGTGTTGCCAAAAACAATAAAGGTAAACTCTAGGGCATCTAAGAGAATTAGTATTATCACTTTGCTGATGAAAGGGGTTTATGAATTTTGATTTTACGTTATTTGACAAAAACCTAATTTAGACTAACAACACCATAAAAGCGTGAATATTATATTAACATTAAAGCATAATTTATGGTCATGAAGACAACGCTTTTGGCCTTTTTCGTAGCGGAGTTGGTGAATAATAACAATTTCTGGTCAAAACCTATCTTGAGCTAATCAACGATGTTGAAGTATAAGTAAGTGTTATAAAATAAGAAACTTGTTGTTTCTGAAGAGAATTACAGAAGAAATAGTAATAGCTTTTGTGCTACTTAGTAGTAAAGACCTATAGACTCCAAAATTGCATTTCTGGGTAAAAATCAGTCCAGAACAGAATGAGGAGGTGGTAAACGAAAAATGGACAGCATCTCCTAATTACGAGGTAAAAATTACATAACTTGAGCGATTTAGGAGTCTGTGTCGGCTAAGAGCAGTTTCTGATTGAGGTTGTTAACGCGATTTTTCCCCAAAGGAGAGAATGGCATGTTTAAACTTTCCAAGCTCCTTCAGCCACAATGATGGTGGGACTAAGGATAGTTGCGATCGGTGTGGTATCGGAAGGAGCGTAGTTAGGGTTTTGAGGGGGAGGGTAGTACCCCAGCAATTGCTTAAAAAGCGGCACATTGTGTGCGTATACGCAGTGATCATGCTGCGATATGTGTAAGAGGGAAACATCCTGAAATAGAATCATACAGGGTAGAATGGAACTGGAATTACACCCATTACCTCCCTAATGCTAAGCAGGTCGTGTTAGCGCAGGCTCACTATCTCGTTGTACAACTAGAAGACCTTATTATCAAAAGAAATGATGAACATGTTTTAAGACACAACGGACGCTGACACACATCCGTGTGACAATAACTGTAAGTTAATAATTAAAATTGATATCAAAACGTTTAAAAATAGTAAAAAATGTGTCTACAATTGAACGATTTTACCCCGAAAATGTAAGTGTCTTTAAATATGACTTTACACGTACACATTCACATAATAGCAACACTTTTAATGGTAATGCATACTTCTGTAATTAAATCTTTTTATTGGATTTCTGTTTCGTATTAGTATTGCCCAATTAATTAATTGAAATTTTTTCAGTCTCAGGAGCAAGTATTCCATAATACAGACATTGGCTGCATTTACTGCTACCTTAGGATTCCTTTACGTAGTTAATGATCACGTATTTTAATTAAAATATAGCAATTATACCAAAAACATATACAGAGAGTCGTTATCACCTACGAAGAGATTGCAACACCTTTGGTGGCGAAAATGCCACCCCAATACCTGATGATATAGTTTTTTGAGGTGAAAACATACCCTTCTTGTACCCCCATACGTGATTCCAAGAAATACAAATATATTTTCCCCTCTCAAGAAGTCTGTATTCCTAATTAATTGTAGGGGATCACACGGAGGTCAAGTCCCTTCCACATACCGAAGGCAACAACATACCTATATATATATATATATATATATATATATATATATATATATATATATATATATATATATATAACACACACACACATATATATATATATATATATATATATATATATATATATATATATATATATATATATATATATATAATAATATTGTTTTAGTGAACGAACAGCAGCTAACCATAATAATCATTAACTGTGTTTATATTAAATTAAGCTTTAAGATGCATACAATAAAGGATTCACTCGAGTGGAACTGAAACCCATGTCCTCTACTTTGCTAGTTTGAACTTAAACTGTATATACTCCACTAGTTAGGATATATCACAATTTTTATACACATTGATGGATCACAATCAAATTTTAAAAAGTTACAATCAGTCACGTGTTTTCAAGTGCGTTACAATTAACATACACACTTTCCTGGGGTCTGTAACCTCATCGTAGGAAGTGCATTGGGAACTGAGCAAGAGGTTGTATTACGAGGTCAAATTTTATTGAAGCTGAATACAAACTAAAGTTATGTAAGCGCGTACAGGCCATTCTTACTTGGCTCAGTTGCTACGTAAACTTTATTATTAATTTTAATTCGCGAATGCAAACATTTGTTGTTCATCCTAATTACACCTTGCGATTTCGACTTATGTGACCAACTGTTTATTTGTTAGATTAATAATTCTGTGACACTTGGGTAAACCATTGCATTTCATGCAATAGTCATAGATCAACTTCTATAAGAAGAATTACTATTTATTAAATTGGAAGCTAGCTACTGAGTATCATTTATCCGATTTATCCAAACCGTAGTGTACGTCCACTTGAGTCAATAGCCGGAGTCACCAAAAAAACTTTGCGTACAAATGTTAAATGGTAAACGGTAAATTTATTATCCAAAAACGTTTAAGTGACATTCTTTCCATAAAAGTCCTTAACAAACAACGATAAATTCCAAATGATTACTATATTTAGTACGAAAGGCACACAGTTAAACGTGAAATAAATTAATACAACATCGTTAACAACTTTGTATTTGCACCTTATCCGAAGAAAAAATTTTACGTAAAAGTTTTCCAAAGTACAGACACAAAATTTAAATAAACATCTTGCACCATCTGCGCACAGGCTATGTACAATATACAACCTGTACGGTCTGTACCTATATTTCTTAGAATACGTTGAACATCCATATTCTTTTAGAATTTGTGGCATGAAGAAATTGCGTTCTTTCATAATATTTTGTAAAATTAACAAATATTCACGTACTCAAAAACAAGGAGGTCTATGAAAACTTTTAAAACTGCATCTTTGGTTTGACAAAAAGAAACTAGCACCGTACCGCGAAAATTCCATTCTTCTACATCTACTCATTACTGAATTACACTGCATTCAAGTAACAACTGGAATTTACTAAGGTATTCATAAATTTATAAAATATAAATATAAAGTGCTAAAGTTGTTTTTAATTTTATGACATTTTCTAGCTCCAAACGTCGATCTATTATTCTGGCGACCTAATTCCTTTCTTTTGTACTTAAAATCGAACTTAACATACCTAACTAGGTGAAATTTTAACTCGCGCGAAATGAAGTAACAATACATTCCCTGGTGAAAATGTAAATTTTTATCTATATATTCTTACACACTTACTTCGAGACTGTCAGAATTCCTTACTTTCTGTTTTGTATTATGCAGTAGTTCTAAAAGCTTAGTAAATGTCTTCCAACTTAGTGTCAACACGAAGTATTGATTAAATCTGTAATTTAATATTTTTCAACTTTGCAATTAATACAGTCTGAAGAAGATTTCGATATACCTATTAATACAATTTGTATAAGTAAACCGTCCCCCTAGAGGTCTCTTCATTATTCATTACTATTTATGTTCTTCTTTGTCAATAAACATGCACATGCTTATTTTTAAGTTGAATAGTTAATAGATATATCCTTCACACGTGTAGAAACAAATCCCAAATCCCACTTTGGTATTACTATTTCAACTAAACATACTTTTGTAGTAACTAACATGACACCATTAACCCTTATCTCTGCAAATTACATTATATATACAGTTTGAAAACTATAAACTCATCTAACTTGATTTTAATTATGTTAAACAGGAGATATACAAATTGATTAGAAAATTTTAAACTTGTGCTGCATATGGTAATCTATTCTTTAAGCTTTTAGATATCTTCTACATAATCTTAATCAGACACTTATGGTTATATTCATAACATAACACAACATAACATAACCTTCACGCCATTCCCTCGCGGAGTTAGCAAAACAATTCCTGCATCTTATTTATTTTTCATTCACAATCTTTCTCCATGCTTTCCTATCTCTGCGTACTTCCCTAGCATTGTCTCTGACATGTCCATTTATTTTTAAAACTCCTTATCTTTCTTTCTTTTATCATACATTCAGCCAAGTTTTACGCGGCCTACCAGACCCGACGTTACCTCTAACCTCACCCGCATATAGTTGCTTCGCTAATACTGCGTTGTTCTTTTTCTCACTTTGACCAAACCAACGTAGTGTACTACTTTTATACCTGTCCATCATCGTTTCTTCCTCGCCGTACTCCTTCACTATACACTCATTCTTTACCTTATCCCTTCTCGCTTTACCACATGCGCTTGTCATGAATCTCATACTCACTGCATTTATTTCTCTTTCGTGCTTTTTTTGACGTATCCATATCTCATTTCCATACAGTACTGACGGGACAAACACGCTACTAAATATTGCTAGTTTCGCAGCCAGGCTCATGATTTAGTAGTGATTAAGGGCCGGTTCTGGACCAGTTCAAGTTCACTCGCCCTCTGGTGTGAGAAATGTAAACTTTTGGATCTCTTCAAGGTCAATCTTTTGGCGGGAAATTTAAATTTTAGGAGCTCGCTAAAAATAGAAATTTCAATGTCACCATCCTCATCATATTACAAGGTCACTTTGTGGTCAAACGTTTTCACGGGAAATTTGTATGTCAAGGTCAGAAGCTAAAAATAGAAATTGCAATGTCATCATATTACAATTCTTAGAAGTCTAAAAATAAAGTTTTCAAGGTCAAAGATTATTGACATATTACTTTTCTTAGAAATATAAAAAGGTCAAGGTGAAAAGTAAAAAATAGAAAATCTAAGAATATAATTTTCAGGGTCAAACTTTTTGGAAGAAAATTTTTGGAGCTGGTCAAGGTCAAAGCTAAAAATATAAGTTGCAAGGTAATCATTCTTCGAAATCTAAAAGTCTTATGAGCAGGTCAGCAGTTTTAAAAGGATGCATGTTTATAATAAAAAGGCTTCTCCGGGATTGCATGATTCATAAACTTTTTATTGCTAGAAATAGTGAAAGTAATAAGAATGATAAGAAGAGGAAGAAAGAAACAATTATTAAGTATTGATGAGAGAAAGAAAAGACTCGAGGTGTTAATCAAGAAAGTAAAAGAATTGAGGATAGATTTAGAGCTGTATAAGCTGAAAAAAAAATGAATCAACTTCGAATGAATGTGCCATGAAAAGTATTAAATAAAGGTGCGTTGTAATTTGACTGAAAGACGCTTTAAAAGGTAAATAAGTAATTACAGTAGTACATGTTATATTGCATAAAGAAATGGCACTTTAACAGTATGCATTTGAACAACAAATAAATAAATAAAATAAAAAATAAAGTGTGTGTAGGCATATAAGAAGAAAATTAATTAAGAAAAGGTGAATTGCAAACGAAAGACCCTTTAAAAGAAGTTTCCGTAGGGTTTAATTGAATTTTCATATAAAACGAGTTTCTTATCATGATTTATTAAATTATATAAATTATGTAGGAAGAAATGACATTGTAACCTTATAATTATCACATAAAACTATTACAAAGGAAAGGTGAATAACATTATCTTAGCTATTGTATGAATGTTGAAGTAAACAAAAATTTTATGCGTGTGAAACGTTTTAAAATAAATAAATACTCTTCTTATCATAGCAGTTTAATCGTTAAGTCAATAATTCTGAATTTTTGTATATAGACTAAACAAATAACAGCCCAAAGGATAGCAGTAAATAAATTCAGAATTTAAACAATTTCAAAACAAATAGTCTTGTGAAAGTAGTACATAAACGTTGATACTTGCATGTATTAATAAATCATAACGCGCTAGTCCTTTACCCAAAAATTCCAATTTTTTGCATGTAGACTAAATAAATAACAGCGCAAAAGATAGCAGTTCCAAATTTTCTAAAAAAAAATGTGGAAAAACTTTAAGGCCTTCTTTTGTTGTGAAATATTACTATCACTATTCGATATAAAACGTACATTATTAATATTTTCCAAATTAATTCAGCATCAATATGAAATATGATATAGTATAAGAAAAGTTTAACATATTTGTCAATTATTTGTAATATGGTTTTTTTTCTAAAATTGATTCTGACGATTTTTTTATGAAATAAAGTAATACTAACTCTCACAATGCATGTTTGGACATTTTACATTTCTATACGCAATTACAACTCACGTTAAATGGATTGTACTCGATTTGAGTAAAAAGTATGCAATTGCAAAATGTATTACCCATATAGTATTCAGTATGATTTGTAATATTATATGTAACTTGAAATACAAGTATTGTACTAGAATGGAATGTATAATTGCAATTACTGTTGCATAAACAACGATAGACTTGATGTATGTTTGAAGGTGTGTGATTTAAGTAAAGATGTATGTGGATATCTATGGAAAGAGATAAAAGACGACGCGATGTGGACTTCCTCTTCCGCAGGGTGTAGGTGGAGATGCGGGGGAGGACATAAATAAAGTATATCATGCATAGCTCTAACATTCCACGTAGAGACTCGCCATTTATTCCTTGCACAGTCGTCAGCAACGGAGCATATCTCTTTCGACCTTGACCGTCCCTTGTATCCAGGGCGATCCGATGCAATTATGTAGTTCTTTTGAGTAATTGCATAGCCGGCAAACCTGTTACTAGCGAAATAGGATAGAGT
The DNA here is from genome assembly GCA_036346205.1 of Vesta saturnalis. Classification (NCBI taxonomy): domain Eukaryota; kingdom Metazoa; phylum Arthropoda; class Insecta; order Coleoptera; family Lampyridae; genus Vesta; species Vesta saturnalis. The sequence continues at coordinate 5,938,439 of JARFJB010000966.1, read as the reverse complement.
GTGTACTTATTGAATGAGTATTTAAATATATATATATATATATATATATATATATATATATATATATATATAATAGAGGGGATAGAGCTGTATCGAGATCAAATATTATATCGTATGCAAGTTCAAATAAAGTTGAAGAAGGTATACACCTTGTTATGAGGAAATATAGTATACGAATATAAAAATATGGTTTTTATACAACAAAACAGGCTTCATGGGGTGTGCAAATGATGTTGTATTCCTAAAAGCTTTGAGCTATAGCAGTAGTATGTTAAAAAGGTAAAAACGATACATATTAGTGTGTAAGTTCAATTTCGTTAAAGATAAAAATGAAATTTCACATATAAATCAATATAATTAAACCATTAAACACATAACAGATATTTTTTACATGAAGTACAATAATTCTAATGTGTAGAACATGTACAGTAATTGGTATAATGCGAACTATAAAAAGGGTTATGGTACGAAGACGTTATGTTAATAGATCCCAGACTAAGTGTTTAAAAAGTGCTTAAGAAGTTAAAGTGCCTTACAAACGTACCTAAGAACTTGGACATTACATGTGCAATGTGGTATTAACCATATAAATACAATTTGTGTAAAAAAAACTTACAAAATAGGATAACAATATGAAAGTGTGAAAATACAAAATTAGAAACTATAATGTACAGTTTCAACGGTGATTGTGTTAGGGACATATATAGGAATATATTAGATAAACATCACAAGTGGTATAAACGTTTAAAACGCAGGTTTCAATTAAATTATATAAAGTTAGGTTAAGTACAATAATTAAGAAGTTTACAAATTTATAGCTTATTTAGGGCAAGATAAGTTCAGAATAAAAGCATATAATAATAGGTTTCCCTTATTTGTACAAATAAATTAACTTTAAATATGTATTTTAAACATAAATTTAGAAAAGTTAGATTAAGTACATAAAATTAAGGTATTAAAAAAAGAAATTTTGCTAAAACTATATAAATGGGTAGAGATAAATGTATTCTTATACAGTTTTTTATGTAGAAACTGAATATGTCATCAGTTTAGTTGTAAAATACAATATTTAGGTATAAAATTTTCAAAATGTAAATTGATGAAGCGAATTATAGCATGTGAGGTGTCTATTTATGCAGAATTTTGTCCTGAGTTCAAAAATGTGTTTAAAAAGCAAATACGAATTGAATTGAAAAAGTTATGGCATAATTTATGTTTTAGTTAAATTAATTTTTTTGTTTAGACCAATCGAATGCCAGGATCTTTTGTACGTAATGTTAAAAAAATATTGAAAGTTATGGTATCTATAAGAAAGTATAAAAGGAATTGCTCCTGATTTCTCTCTCTCTTCTCTTCTATTTTTTTTGTGGCTAACAAGTCATAGTGCGAAAAGTGCATTTGTAAACATGTAAGTTAAAATTTTCGTGAACATTATTGGAAGTGAATCGCGAGCAACGTAGAGTCTGAGATTTCAGAAACAACCGATATAACATTTAACAAAATTTTAAAAACTAAGGTTACCGGTTATAATTTTCGATACTATTGTTTTGTTTCATTTCGAAATTTTGTTCAACATCGGGCGATTGCTTTTTTTTATTTTAATAAAATTCGTCTTTTATTTTGGATGATGTTTATTTTTTTTTTCAAAAGTAATTGAGGTTATAAAACAACTTTAACTTCAAATCGGTATCTAAAATAAAAGTGTTAGCAATTATAAAAGTTTATGAAAGAATAAGTCACAACAGTTACCACGAGTTAGTGAAGCTGGATGAATTTATGGAAATTAAGCAGTACCATTTTATACAGGAAGGCAGTATCATCTTTAGATGGAATGAAGTTTACATCCAAGGTTAATATGGAACAAGGTTAAGGTGACGATGTAATTGGAAATTTCGAAAATACATGTGAGTTTATTTTATTATCATAACCAAATAGATTTCATTGACTATTCTTTTGATGTCCTGTATGTATGTATTTTTTTTAATTTCTATATAATTGTTGTGCGACGACGTGTATCAATATCTGGAAAAGTAATCAACAAGAGTAATCATAAATATAATAATTCTAATTTTAATTAGAGTAAAATTGTACTTACTAAGAAAAGATCCTTGTTTGGAATTTGGCAATCTGCACATATTTAATTTAGGAAGGAAGCAACGCATGCGTACTTGTTGCAAATTCCATAAAAGTCTGGTATACGTTAAAACAAATAATTGTAAAGAACTGATATTTTATACACAGGAATATTTTCTTGTGTGAAATAATTTTTTATGATTTCACGTTTACATTTCAATTTAACAATAATGATAATCGGTTCTTCTGGCACCTTGAAATTAATCGTGGAAGTGGCACCCGGAATTTTGTATAGATAAAGTTACGTTTAAGCACCAGTATATAGAAAAACGTGTATAAACAATGCGGCACCTGGTATATACTAACTTGGTGGGGGTCTGTGGTGCACTAATGTCAAAAACAACTTTTGCGAAGGAATGCAGGTAATGGGATTTTTTAACACATGCGCTTGCAGAAATCCTAAAATAGGTTTTATGCTTTGGTAAAATGTTCGATAAATTTTTCCCGTTATTTTAAAGAATTGATTTAAACCTGCACTTTTTTTGCAGTTTGAAAAAAAATTAAACTATTTCATTCTTAATAAATAAATTATGCTTTTTCGGAAAATCCTTTTCAGCAGTTTAGTTTTGTAGCTAATTCGCGTGAGATTTTGAATAACAAGCACATAATAATTAAATCAATAATTTATACATTTTTACAAAAAAATTTGTAATAAAGCCACGAAAACGGCAGTCGCCTTTACAAGATGAAGCAGTGTTCTTTTAGGTCCGAATAATAGAGACAAACAAAATTGATAATACTGAATAATTGATTTATTATTGCCGTTCCTACTATTACTATTAAACCATAAAAGGTATCAAAATTGCTAAACTGTTTATTATGTTCAAACATAAACACACTAAAATACATTAAATAATGTAAGATTTTTATCTATTAAGGTTAAGGTTTCATGAACTGTAAAAATTTTACATTTAAATAACACTAATTTCATGGTCGCACAGTTCAATTTATTGATTGGAAATGTTAATAAATTACCACAGAAGTTTTGATTAAAGGATTTCTTTATTTTACGTACTTTTCGGGAATATTAATTGCAATTATCATAATAATTATTATAAATATATAATATAATTAATAAAAATTATTATAAATAGTATTATTATCATAACAATTGTAATTAATATTTCCGAAACGTACGTAAAATAAAGAAATCTTTTAATCGCAACTTCTGTGGTAATTATCAACATTTAGTAATTTTATGGTCGCACAGTCAATTTACTGATAGGAAATGTTGATAAAGTACCACAGAAGTTGTTATTAAAAGATTTCTTTGTTTTACGTACATTTCGGGAATATTAATTGCAATTATTATAATATTATTATAATAATAATTGCAATTATTATAATATTATAATAATAATTGAGATAATTATTATTATAACAATAATTGTAATTAATATTCCAGAAACGTATGTAAAATAAAGAAATCTTTTAATCACAACCTCTGTGGTAATTTATCAATATTTCCGATCAGTAAATTGAACTGTGCGACCATGAAATTACTATTACATAGAATTCTTATTATTATAATATTAGTATAATAATAATTGCAATAATTATTATAATAATAATTGTAATTAATGTTCCTTAAACGTACGTAAAATAAAAAAAACTTAAGTCATCGGTTTATTTTTTTTTTAATGTTGAACTTTGCTTTTTAGTTGAGCAACAGTTCTGTCTTTACAAAACTTTTCTAAAAACTGTTTTATTTCATTCGTATTTGGATATGGTGAACCCGGCGCCAAAAAAGGTCCAAACTGTTTCTTTTTCATTGAAATTTCTCCATATGTCCATCTCTTCTTTGTGATTATTTTATTTTGTACTTTTGAAGTACCTGGTGCTTCTATTTTACTCAATTCACGTTGCATCGTATTTCGATCCAGATCAGTCTCAGTTTCTTCAGAATAAATTCCTTTACTAACAGGTGAACCAGTATCCTTGCCTTCGATTTTATGGATCTCTACATAACAAAATTATAACAAACAATTAGATACATAAATAAAACATACCAATTGAGTTAAAAGAAATGCGGTACTTGCTATTCTGATCTTGATCCTCATTTCCTTCATCTTCTTCCTCTTCCGAGGAATCTGAAATAGCAGTTTTATTAACATTGATTTCTTCCAAGTTTTTGCCTTTACAGTCTAAAATTTCACCCTTTTCTAATTTCAGTAAAGTTCTAGACACTTTTGCGACTATGATCACATCTTTTGGTAGTCGATAGAATTTCTTGTGGGTTTTCTCGGTATGACTCATAAAGGACGCTAGCTGGCCAATCTCGTAGTTTCTTAGGTCCATAAGCTGCATCATTGTAGCTATGTGCTTTCTCAATCTACAGCTTCTTATTAGAGCCGGTTCCTTTGCTCCACAATCCCGGGATTACTTTATTTGCACGTAACTTCCATTTATCCAATATCCTGATCCATGTGGCATGGCAAAAAATACTTGTTTTGTGAATTTATGTGCTTGATTCGCTCTTTTATAAGGATATCAACAAAACCTTTGATATCGCGGAGTATTAACACTAAAAGTTCCTTAGAACCTTTTCCAATTGTATGTACTTTTTTATAAAACTTTGTTAAAAGTATCACTGTTTTATTTAAAGAACGCATTAGTTCATTATCTTGTTCCCTAGTAGATTGTTGAGCCATATCCGCAAATTCTATAAACTGTATGTCACCCACACGTTCTCTGTTATGCGCCATTATCAATAAAAATGTAGCTTCTGTAAGAATTGTGTATTCCGTGACGCTTGCCTGTTTGTTTAGAACAGAAATTTTTCAAACAATGTGCCCTTAATTTCACAATATCCTCTGTAAAAGGCAGTAAATTTTTCGATACGTTACGGGATTTTTTTATAGTTAAGTCTTTTAGTGCAAGACTACCTAGTTCTCGTACCCAATTCGTCTCAATAATCTGGCGTAATACTTTTAAATCATGCAATATTTGTTGAGCATTTTTAAGAGAATCTTCGTGAATAATTACATCTTTTTTAGAAAAAAGTTACATCGCAATATCTATGAGATCTTTTAAGGTTTTACCTTGATGGAGTGCATATAAAGCAGCGCCAAATGACCGTTTCTCTTCAGAAAACTGGCTTACTGATTTTACCGATGCTACCAAGTGGTCAATATACTCTGGTTTTAAAATATCTGTAATGCAATTTATTTAATATTTTCATCTAACCAATATTTCCTAATTTAACAGCTCTGATACGAAACTGTCAACCCGACATGGTGAATGATTAAAAATGATGTACGAAAACAGCGGACAGAGGACACACCAATAATTGAAGTAATGGAGTCCTGTTTCTGGGGTAAAGTTTCTTTCATTTTGAACTATAGACGTGGATATTCCCTTATTTTATTCCGTGCATATGGCATACGTTTACTAGTATTTTGTGCAGTTTGTAATAGACGCATACCGTATTCCAGGATAATAGGATCAGAAATAGCCGCTTTACCGATATTGTCCACCCTAATAAGGTATTTAGTAATTAATACAAAATACTTAATTTCTATCAGTATTAGGTGTCAATTTTAACATTTTTTAAAATAGATTTATCTCGTTTTTTGAATAAGTTGGGAACGTAGAGGTATGCTCCTCAGATACGCTTGGTAGGTGGAGTCAAGTGATAAAATATATGACTCAACTCTTCGACTGCATACTGGTCCACGAACTTCCAAACAGTTTTTGCTGTGGCGCACTACGTACGTTGCTTAAAAAAATCCTTTGCAATGTGGACAAGGGGTATACGCTGCTTGGTGGTTTTCAGTATTTGCAAATTCCTTTATTACCTTTTTGGGAATAATTTGTCCAGCTCTTCCCTTTAATGCTAAATTACCTTTGTTACGAATGATACTGACCATTCGCCTTCTTTCTTTTGAGACTGTAAACAAAGAATCATAAATTTGAACATGGATATCAATTTTAGTATGCAGTTTATAGCTGCTTTATAACGATATAATGTAAGAAACAGTTGCTAATTAACTCACCTGTGCTATTTCCTAGTACATGTACTACGTCTTTTTCCTTATGACGCTGTATTAAGTGCCTTGAAAAATGTCTTGACACTATAAAAGATTCACAGTAAATACAATAGGTTTCTTTATATGTCTTATTCTTGTTTATTCTACTGGCATTTATAACCTCAGGAACAGTTGTGTCGAGTCCAGAGGATTCAGATGTGAGCGACTTTGAATATTCAAAGGTAGGGTCATCACATCCGTCGTCCTCAAAAGAATCTACAAACGCCAAAGATTAATGTCTGTAATACTAATTAATTGTCCAAATAGTCGCGCCAAAATGTTACAATATAAAATGGTTAGCGATTAATAATAATATAATAGTATTAGAAAAGTGAACTATCCAAGCAGCAAACTACCTAAAGGCGAGGCAGTATTTGGAATTAATCCTAACCGACATTAAGTTTGAACATGACTTGATTTTTATTAGCACACCTAGAGTCACGCCATCATCCAATGGATTGACGATATGATTTCTGTTACTATCATCATTTATACCATATTTATAACAACCTACAAATTTAAAAAATTCAAAAACTTGATTTTTAAAAGTAATAAATTAGAACTGATAAGTTTTGAAGAAAGATGCGAGAAATATGTTACCTGGCCTTGAAGTAGTTACAGAAATATGATTTAATTCAACTTTGGCGTTTTCAGTTTGGACAGTATTGATCAATTTTTCTTCCGTTTGAGTAACGTTACCACCTAATGGATTGCGGGCCACTTTTGCTTTATCTACTTTTTTCAAACAAAATACTGAGTGAGCAGATGCAGATTTTGTTGACATTAATCGAATTTGCTTCATGTTATTATCGTCATCCCCAGGAGCTTCAGAAAAATAAATAAAATAATAAGCAATTATAAAACATTGTTTATAAGATATACTGCTTCCTTCAAGACGCTCAAATACCTTATCATTAAAACATTATGAATATAAACGATTGGTAATTGTTTCGCTAAACTAATTAGCCTGATCAAGCAGTAATGCCAATGTAAAAAAAAAAAATTTACAATTTTTATGATAGTGTGACAATTAGTCCACTAATTTTAAAAAATTATATCACAAAAATCTTATCTGAAATTTTTCTTCAGTGACTGTTAATGGAGGGGCGATACATCATAAAACAACGAAAATCAATTCTGAGGGTGGTGCACAACACCCCCAAAATCCACACTTTTGGGGGGAAAGCTTTATTTCGCTAATAAGTCGTTAATCGTCAATGATATCGAAACATTTCTTATAAAAAAGGAAGCTTGACTAAACTAAAAAAAATTATCCTAGTATATTTTCCGTGTGTGTCATAGTTTTCGATAAAATCAATGTGGAAGAAATTGCAAATAAGGACAGTTTAGTTTCGGTAATGCAGAACACCATTGATTGTAAGAATACAGTACATGGTATGGAATGAATCCCGATTGTTACTCCATACATGTGTTGAAAACCTTCCACCAATAAGAAGAATTAAGTATCCAGCACCAATGAATTAAATGTCTCTTACATAAAGTACCGTTTTATTATTACGACAACGCTAATCCCGTTGGATATAATACGTCTTAAAAAATTAGACATCAATAAGTTTCATTTATCAAACGCAGATATTTCATGGTTTATTAGTAAGACCTTGTCACCAAGATCCAAAGTTATGTCTAGATGGAATGGATTTATGTCCAAGCTTACAAAAGAATTTCCTTTTTGTAAAAGTAAAATAGCATGTCTTCCATTTGTTTTTATAATTCACCTTCAGAAGGCAACACAATTTTTACAGTTTTGAAATATGCAGTAGACAACCAAAATAAGCGGGCGTACAAAAAATTTATTGTAACCTTTGGTCAGCCATTGTTTCAAAAAGCAATTGATACAGTCAAGACTTGCAAAGACAAATCTTTAGCAGATGCGACTGTCAGACTTGGCGGATTCTATCTCTTCATGTCTTTGCTGAGATGTCTAGGAAGTTCTTTCTGTTTGTTACGCCCCCTACTCGGCAAAGAAAACGATTATAGGTGACAGATATGCCAGAGCTGATCGTGGACATACGTTAGTATTATTGTCATTAGTTAAAATAATTTTGTTAGAGATGGTTATCTGATATCGAAAAAGAAAAGATAGAGAACATTTTTACTGATTTTCTTATAGAATGTTTTACTTACATTGAAATACATAACTTTTTTTTAATTTTTTTAATAAGATTGAGGAAATTTGAATGAGAGGAAAAATAGCCAAATTTTGTATTGCGATTTTATTGGCAAAATCCTTCGAGAAAAGTGAAAAAATGGGTGACATGTGGATTCAATCACGAATAATTTCTCAGATGCTGCCATATTTCCATGCATTACAACTACACCAAATCATAGTGTGGATGTTCAATTTTCCTTAAATATGAGCTCAACAATGTGATAAAAAGACTATTGACGAATATTAATAACAAAATTTATTTATTAATTGATCCAGGAAAACGTCAAAGTAGTCCAGGATTTGGAAGATGATGATAACACCAGAACAATGAGGACGGGCAAAAGAAAAAAAATTAACTCGAAACATAATGACAAAACCACCAGCACCAAGTGAAATTTTAAAAATAATTTTTTGTAATTGTAAAAAGGGTTTCGGAAATGCTTGCTCTGGTAGAAAAGCTGGCATGTTTTGTATGGAAGCTTGTGGTGCTTTCAAAAGCGACGCTTCACAAATATACCTCTTGTTGAACTAGGAGAAATGGACTACGACGAAGAAATAATATCAAGTGGAGTAGGTAAGATTGGAGACTTCTAGAACACCGCCACATTTCCAAGGCCCCACATTTCCAAGGTTGCCACAAAACCAAGGTCCCCACCGTACCAAGGTCAAAAAAGCGCAATGTGTGACCTACTTACATATCATTACCACAAACCCACGGTCACAAACCCCGATTTCCTGTTCCACAACTACAAGGCTATCTGTGCGACATATCATTACCACAAAACCAGGGTCACAAGCTCCGCTTTTCTGTTCCACTATTACAAGGCTATCCGACCACGCTTTCCTGTTTCACAATTACAAGGCCATCCGTGTGACCTACTTTATGCTTAGCCACCTGCTTGCTACTCTATACCCCACTTGTATGTTTTTTCCCACTTGTATGTTTTTTTGCTCACCCACAAAATAAAAGAAAACGATATGTTAATATATGTAATTCATGTACAAATTGTATATAAAAAAAATAAAGACATGTACAAATTATATATAGAAAGACAGACATGTACAAATTGTATATAGGAATAAAGACATGTACAAATTATATAGAAAGACAGACCAAATTGTATATAGGAATAAAGACATGTACAAATTATATAGAAAGACAGACATGTACAAATTGTATATACAAACAAAGACATGTAAAAAATTATACATTTAATTCACGTAGAAATAAAGACATGTACAAATTATATATATGGAAATAAAGACATAAATTATAATTAGAAACATGTATTACTCAGATATATGATTTGCTGTAGGATTAAAACATGTTGATTTAGTACATACGTTAGTAAGCTTTTAACAAAACAGTTGTAATACTGAGGATAATAAAAGTAGTATAATAAAAGTATAGGCAACACATGTTAGCAGCGATAAACACACTACTAGACTGACAGGAAATAATTAGTCTAGACACTACATACATAAAAAATCAACATAACATACTTCATCACATAATATATAATAGTCGTCATCGTACACATAAAAAAGTTGTGTTAGGGATGCGCAACATGAGGCAGTATTCACCGTGTGACATGTACCAATCCCTTCAGCGCTCTCACACACTCAAAGACACACACACTAAAACACACTCACACACTCAAAGACACACACCAAGCCGTTCAGAGCTCTCACACTCACACATTCACATTATGCTTACCGACGACGGAGTTGGTCCGGGTGTCGACTCGCAGTTGATGCTGCCTTGGGGTGCAAAGTTAGATTTGCAACCCCAAGTGTTGGATCTCGAGCCAGATGGGCAGTCTCACCAAGCCGTACTTGATGTTTAATACTTGGACAACTCGAGATCAATACGTAAAGGCGTTGTATGCAGCGCTTATATACCCTGAAGACGCGCGAATCTGTTTTCTGATTGGTCTGGGACTGACCTTGTTCAAAATACATGTATAATTATGCATGATACAAAGTAACAAACAACTTGTAGCAGTCAAGCGAATATGACCCGTATTGCGGGGAACAGTTGACCTTTAGATACATTGTAATAGTGAACTGTTGCAGTAGAATTAATAATTATTACTTATTAGTTTATTTACTAGGACTTGCAAAACAAATACCATTTATGTAGCTAATTATACTGCAAATGTAATTACGAAATAGTAAATTAAAATTTTTTTTGATATTACTGAAGAGAGTATGTAAAGTACATGATATAGCAATTATTTTTTGTAGTAATCGCACCAGTTCGTTTACTCTCTATCCGGTTTGTAGTTGCAGAGAAAGAGAGAGATGACCTCTCATTTTTATACATACATTCGTATATAATATATCCCATTTTTAAACGGTAAAGGATTTAGATATAAATTTAAGATTTGTTTTTCTTATTGAAAGATTTAATTATTTTTCATTAAAATTGGTGTGTCATCATCTCGTTATAAATTCTATAAATACATTAGTTGTTATAAAAAAATGCAAATAACGTTCTCAATGTCTTAAAATTTTATTGTCATTCGTAAAGGAATGTAGCTATATATTCACAATGAGAGTTTTAAACATGTAATTAATGTTATGTATACAGCAAAGTTGTTTAAATATATAAAAATAAGTTTAGTATCGGCTATATATCCGATTTTGATATACACGAAATCAGAGAGATGACCTTTCATTCATTTATACTGAATTTATATTGAACGTTTTTAAGTAATGGTAATTAATGAAGAAGAAATAAAAGGAAATCATTATTTTATTCAATATGTTTAAAAGTTAAATCTGGTTAAAAAAAGGTAATTACACTCTAACAAACTCGTGAATGAACCTGCTTGTACACAGATGATATCAGACGACTTGGCAATTATTGAAGAATTCTGCATAAACTGGTTTTTCATATATAGATTATTCATTTAAACACTTTCCTTTGTATGGAAGTATCGTTAACTTTTTTAAATAAAACTGTTACAAAGGTTAGAATTATACATTTCTTATGATCTTGAAATAGTTCGCAAATTGCTAGAATATCTAGTATTTATATTTTTTATTAGTGGCGCTTGTACAAATTCATTTACTACTTATAACGTGTAATTATGTTTTTACTGTGGGAATTTCTTATGATCTTGATATAGTTCGCTAATTGCTATAATTGTATAACGTGTAATTATGTTTGTACTGTGGGAAATAAAGTATTTTTATCAATATAGACATAAGTGTTTATACAGTGATTTTGCCAGTAAGCAGGAAAATCGCAATTATATGTTTAATATCTGTAAGAAAGTAAACATGAAGTGTTTATATATTGCAACAATGACACACGCAGCATTTAAAGCAAATCTTTGTAACATTCATGTGGTGTAACATATCCTAAACGTACGTCACTACCATCTGTTCATACAGATTTCTTCATTCGTTTGTATCAACGTATTTATCAACAGATGGCGCTCTCATTCCGATTTGTAGTATAATTACAATTATATATTTGTAATACCTGTAATAACGTTTACTGTGGTAATATATGCTAACTAAATCTTATTTAGCTGCTTTCAATAAACACGCGTTTATAAGGTAGGTTCGATTAGGTAACTCAACATACACAAAATCACATACCGTTACATCTCTTCTTGTATTTTTCTTTAAAATATGTGCACACCTTTTCTTATGAAACCAATTGTTATTGAGATATTGAAAAAAGTTGAACTAACATTAAAATTTCACCGTGCTTTAGAACTATTTTTTTTTGATAAAAACAAAAAAAAATAACCCTAAGAAACTCCCCCTCTACGTCGCTGGAGTTCTGCCAGAAAGTTAATCAGTTCTATTCCAAATGAGAAGAAGCTTAAATAGAAATTTTCAGCAAGTAGGTCTTTTCGTTCTGGAATTAGTAGGTATGGGAGATAGATCAAACAAAACCAGCTCAAATACAGCTTATGCTTATACAGCTTAAATACAAGGATTATGTTGGAACTTATATATAGAAGTAAAGAAGAATTTCAAATGTGAACAATGATATTTATACTGTAGGTAGCAACTCGGTTATCTGGGGAGAGGGGGAGTCCGGATCACCACTTCTGCCCCTCATTCCAATTCCCCCCACTCCTCCCAACACTTCAAATTGTGTATTTAAGACGGAGCGGTTCCACTACAGTGTCAGTCCGTCTTTATGCGCCACCAAGTAAAGTTTCAAGTCTTATAAAGCGGTGTTACATCATGTTTTCAAAGAATAGTAAGTGTTAGTTTCGTATTGCATCTCTCCCGGCTACCCTTCCTATGCAACACATCAACCGACACTTCAGCATATAGTTATTATTCTTTTTGTGTTGCAGCAAAAATGTTCCAATGTGAATGTCTCAAGAAATTTACTCGAAAGGATTCTTTACTGAGACATCAAAAAAGAGCATGCTGGATGTCAGTATCTACTCCACCATCTGGCATGCAGGAGGTTTCGTTACAAAACCAAACCACAGGGAGCAATGTGGTGCAAGGGATCGCTTCCGACGATAACAAAGCAGTACATGGACATGTTACTGATTCATTTGTGCAACCAGGACCATCTGAGGTAAACTACGCGAAGGATAATGCGAAACCCGGACCATCAGGGTTGAGCAACTCAAGGAAGCGGAAGTCTGACCAACGCGATGAACCGGTACAACCGAAAAAAAGTGGTGAAAAAGTGCACTGCAGAGATTGTTCAATGGATGTACCTAGGTATGCATTCCAAGGACACCTCAGAAGCAATAGGCATAAAGCTAATGTCTGTTTACTAGTCGATACTGGGGTCGAAGTGATTCGGAATGCGTTTAAACAACGCATTGTGTCGTACCTCCTGTCACCATGCAATACTCATACTGATGTGTCCACCTTTATGGCAGAGGTTAAAGGGAACGTATTGAAGGTAGTACAAAAGCAGTTGCAGAAACACTACTCATTAAAATGTAATGTTGAGCTGTTTGGTTTATACTTTTTGAACAGTAGGAGAGCACAGAACTGAAATCCTTTCAGACTAAGTATGATATTCTCAGTGTAGGGACGGTGTTAGAAGAGTATTTCCAAAGAATAAGTAAAATATTGGATGCAAAGCAATCCGAATTTCAGCATAAAGGTTCTGGTAAGTGTGAGTCATGGTGTAATCGATTAGTAACAACTGTTTTAGGGTGTCCTGGTGCAATTCGTATATTTAGAGGTGAACATGCTTAAATTTTCTTCCACCACTGGTTCATCCTATATGGCTGTCCCCGCCGAAATCGCACATAAACACGCCATAGTCAATGTAAAAAATAATGATAATTGCTGCTTTGCATGGGCTGTTGTATCGGCACTAGTGACACCAACGGGAGTACCACAACGCACATCTTCTTACCCTGATTTCCAGACGTTATTCAACTGGAATGGTGTACAGTTCCCTGTTAAGCTGACGAATATTTCAACGTTTGAGAGCAATAACAACATTTCCATCAATGTTTATGGGTTAGACGATACGTATCGTGATGGTCAGCGTGTCACAGAGGTAGTGGGGCCTCTGTATTATACCAAAGCCAAACAGGCAGTCCATGTTAATTTATTATTATTAGTCAGTAACCAAACAGATAATCAGCATTATGTATGGATAAAAAATTTTTCTCGTTTACTTAGCAACCAAATAACTCGGCGGAACGGAGCAATGTATTTTTGTGATGCATGCTTGTATTACTTTAGATCCGAGGAGCAATTAACCCGACACGTGTCACACGACTGTAACTTCGTATATACAAAATTACCGGGCGTGAAACAAAAAAAAGACATAACCGGGGAATTCTACGCGGAAAATATACTCGCGTTTCGGAACTATCAGAAACAAATGGTTCTACCATTCGTAATATATGCGGATTTTGAAGCGCTCTTAGTACCGGTAGATACGGCTGAACCAGATCCCGAAAAACCGTTCACGATAAAAACGTGTAAACACGAACCATACTCGTTTAGTTATTACATTAAGTGTAGTGTAAACGATGCGTGGTCTAAGTTAGAGCTGTATAGGGGGAGTAATGCAGAGGAGATATTTATAAGACGACTGGAAAGTGATGTAAAACGGATATATAATGAACATTTCAAAGCTATTGTTCCAATGATACCATTAACGGATGAACAGCAGGTTACGTATGAACGCAGTGTATGTTGTTACATATGCGGCAAGCACTTTACGGGCGATCCGACAAATCGAAAGTACGAGATTACTGTCATGTTACTGGTGAGTATCGTGGTGCAGCACATTCAACGTGTAACTTAAACTATCAGGTACCTACATTTCTCCCCGTTTTCTACATAATCTCAGTGGTTATGATGTTCACCTGTTCATTAAACAGTTAGCGAGTGAAACGGAAGAAATTACCGTACTTCCGGTTAACAGTGAAAATATATAACGTTTGGTAAGCATATTTTGTTGATGAATATGTAAACAGTCATGGTATCAGGGAAAAGAAATACATTAATTTACGTTTCGTCGATAGTTGTAGATTCATGGCTGCATCCTTAGATACTCTATCTCAGAATTTATCAGATGATCAATGTATGGAGGTACGGAAATATTTTAGTAATGATAGCGACTTCAACTTAGTGAGAAAGAAAGGTAGTTTCCCTTATGCGTACGTAGACAGCTTTAGTAAATTGAACGACGTCACGGTGCCATCATATGACAAATTCTACGATAAAATGCGCGATGCAAATATTTCCGATGACGAATACTGTCGCGTTCTACTGGTATGGGATCACTTTAAGTGTAAAACACTAGGTGATTATGCTGATATTTATTTAAAATCAGATGTGTTGTTATTGGCTGACGTGTTTGAAAACTTTAGGAGATTATGTATGGGTGTGTATGGGTTAGAACCTGCACAGTATGTCACTTTGCCTGGATTGGCGTGGGATGCCATGTTGAAATGTACGAAAGTAGAGCTAGAATTACTGACGGATATGGATATGTATCACTTTTTTAAACAAGGTATTCGGGGTGGAGTAAGTACTTGTATCAAGCGGAGAAGCATCGCTAATAACGAGTTTGTTCCAAACTATGATCCTAAACAACCGAAAGTGTTTTTACAATATTTAGATGCCACGAATTTATACGGCTGGAGTATGAAGCAATACCTGCCCCACGATGGGTTTATGTGGTTACCTCAAGAGGAAATAGAACACTTTGACGTAGTAAAGATTGATGATGACGCCGATGTTGGATTTGTACTGGAGGTTGATATACATTATCCCCACCATCTGCATGACGAACACAACGATTATCCGTTTTGTCCTGAAATGATCTGCGCACCACATTCCCAGGAGGAGAAGTTAATCCCGAACCTGTGTGATAAGACCAACTATGTTATACATTACCGCTATTTAAAACAATGTATAGAGCATGGCTTAATTGTTACTCGTATTCATAGGGTTTTACGATTTCGTCAGAGTCCGTGGTTAATACCATACGTAGACCTTAATACAGCTCTCCGCAACACAGCACAGAACAAGTTTGAAAAGGATTTCTATAAAATCATGAATAATGGCGTGTTTGGTAAAACAATGGAAAATGTCGATAAACGAAGAGTTATTAAACTGTTAACACATTGGGAAAATAACGGTCGTCGGGTAGGTCTAGCACGGTACGTTGCAAAACCGCAATTTAAAAATTTTATTCAATTCACTGATAAATTGTTTGCGGCGGAATTGTCGAAACAGGTAGTTACGTACGACAAACCCGTCTATGTCGGATTCAGTATTTTAGATCTTTCCAAAATTATAATGTATCGGTTTTTTTATGATATCTTACGAGCTCATTATGGCAAGAATGTCACGTTGCTCTATACTGACACGGATTCTTTGATTGTTGAGATAGTAACTGATGATATGTATGCACACATGCGAAATAATTTAGACGAATATGATACTTCCAACTATCATAATGAGTTGCATGGTATTCCTACGACTGCTTCCGTCGTTGGACGAATGAAAGATGAGTACGCAGGAAAGCAATTCATTATTTTATGGTGCTGGATCGAAGTCATACTGTCTGAAGCTTGCTGATAATGAAGTTGTTAAGAAAGCGAAAGGTATTAAGAAAGCTGTAATTCAGAAAGTGTTGACGGAAGTAGACTACAAAGCGGTTGCGGAGGGGTCTGATAAAACAGTAATGTGTAAAATGCTTGTGTTTCGATCAACCTTACATGATATATATACCGAAATGTTAAACAAAATTGCCTTTAGGTCCCAGGATGACAAACGATATCGACTACGTGATACGTGTTCCACATTGGCGTGGGGACATTGGCGAATACCGGAATTGGAGAATGCTGATCCGTTGAGCGAACTATTACAGGTTGCTAAGCAAATGAATTTATATTAACCGGAAGAAGAATAGTTTGGGTACTGACGCTAGTTTCTTTCTCTATATTCTCTCCATATGAAACTAATATTAATAATAATTTGTATTATTCCTTTAGTTGTTTAACATATATTAATATTATGTACTAATTCGTTATTAAGAGAATATATGCTATACAAATACTATATTCCATAAATAAAAAAAATACGAGAATGATTATTTACTATTTTTTATTAAAAATTTGTACAAGACTTATTGCATTATATATGTATTATAAAGAGATATACCGTAGACAAAGCGCAGTGACATAATGATTTACAATGAAAGTAACAAACGGGTTGCATAGCAGGAAGAGGTGGACTTTCCTCAAGTTCAATAACAGGCTGGGTCACAAATTTTCTGATGTAATCTGCTTTCTCTTACCCTTGACATAGACAGAATCTGTTGGCTGAATCAATCTCTCGAGCAGTTCTTCGAAAGTGGTGTGGTGGTGTATACCCTTCTTCCCATTTAATACAGTGTTGGTTTTGCATTAACCAAGTAGCTTGACGACGACTCTCTGCATCCAACGTATGCCAGGGATACGGTGATTTAAAACAAAATGGGCAATTTGTTTCCCATTATAAATGGCGAGTTCTTTTGGTATAAAAGCTTTTGAAATTTTGAACCCTTGTACATCGAGTATGACGGACATTGTATTACAACTGTCGTACTGCTTTGGTTAACGCGTTGTATGTAACTAAACGATCGTGGAGTATAACACAGTATGCTGTCGTATTGGCAGCTATGTTTACCGCTGTTTCAAACTCCACACGAAGAACTACTGCTTTAGAGTGTAATGCTTCTTTTGATTTGAGCAATCTATGACAATCAACGGTGCAGCTGTGTTAAATTGCGTGGGGTGAGTAATGGTTGCCCTCTCTTTGGTAATACGACATTTGGAATTTAGCAAACATTTCATACAACGTAGCAAAGCAATTGTTATCATAATTAACGTTGAGATTGTCATTCGGATAACGATCCGTGTTCAGGAACACGCGAATATTATTTAGTGCGCATTTATCGAATCTGCTCGTATCTTGCATAACATTATTCTCTCGCCCAGTTTGAAATCCTATAATAATGTATCTAGGTGTTTCTATACTAGTAGATGTTTTGATTGCCCATGTATGCTTATCTGTTGCTGGAACGGCGGGACATATGTGGGTTTCCCAACTTCTAAATGCTACTGGTGTATTTACATTTTTATCAATGTATTTCGTTAACGCCAACTCCTCTGCTAATGCTGGAATGATGTGTGGAACTTTCCAATATATCTTATCTATGTTAACTTTTAATGCTTCTTCTACAGTTGAAATTACTGCGTCGGTATCAATGTTACTACGAATTAATACCAGTTCTTGTCTAATGTTCAAAATCACTTTATTGTAATCTTCGGCAAAGCCAAGTAGCATTCGCAAAGGTATACAAACGTTAAAGTATCCTTGGGCATTTGTTAGTGTACTGTTTGCAGTAGGAAACCAACCTGCATTTTCATGACGGGCGAGATCATTGGACGTCAATGATACCAATCCTTTCATTGTCGACGTTAATCCTACTTTGTTACGGAATCTACCACTATTCCATTCATTTCATATCTAATTTCACTGAATAAAAATGCGATACCATTATTAACGAACCTTGCGGTATTGGAGACAGTGCCATCCTGTCGCAATAATCTTCCCTCTACATAAACATAACTTTCTGATGGTAGAGTGCACATGTCTTCCTGAATGGGTATCCTGATTTCATCATTGTTTCCAAATCTCGTAGTATATGGTTGATGGGTGTGCAGTTCGGAATTGACTATAGCATTATCAACAACAACTTTTTCATTAACGTTTAATATACTCATTGTAGTACTGTAAACCCAAGACTCTCCAAGAATGCTTTGTTCTGCGCTGTCAACGCTTTGGTCGCTGAACGCTTACTGACTGTACCCTTTCCACACTTCACTCTTTTATAGTTTGTTTTGCACTGGTTACATGCACATGTATTATACCGCGTCACCATATTTTCTTTAAATGTAGTCCTATCGTTATGACTTCTCCGTTAAAATTGACGAGATCTCCGTCTTGGTCTACTATTTTAAGTGTTATTGTTGAAATGGTAGATGTATTTATAGGTAAGTAGATAACATGTTGAGGTGATTCGATTATTTTATATCCCGCTGGTACACTGGGAAAGAATTGATGAATTATGTGTGATGACTCACCATTTTTAAAACTACCACTTGTTATATTGCACTCGATAATTAATGAGTTAATTTTGATGATGTTAATAGGGTTCTCAGAGGTGTACACTTTTTTAGCTTGGTAAACAGCAGTTTTATTAAAGCCTAGCATAAGCCCTATCGAATGGATCACATTGAAACTAATGTTATGGGTTGCTTTCATGGTTGCTTTCATAGTATTATTATTTGCTCGTAAATCAATATACCCCTTATCGTCTTTCACTGAGTCATTAATATATTTATTCACATCTGCGATTTCGTATGTTCCTGGCGGTATTGTCATTTTATCTCTTCCAAATATGAGCATGTTGTTCTTTGAAGTAACGTTTTGTATAGTATTGAACGATTCAAAACTAGTTAACCCCATTACATATTCCGACTCATTATCAAGAAAAATCGGTGGATTAAATGTGGCTTGCAGGATACTGCTTTTACCGGTGAAGGTAAATGTGTACGACATCACGATCACGTAACAACTACTGACAATCAGAACGAGTAGTCGTATAAAAATCGTAAGACTAGATGACCACAGTTGTATGTGTCAAAATCTTGAACCTTGGTAAAGTTATACTCAATTGTGTTTCTGCTACCGTCACTTTTAAAATAGTGGAGTAATTCAAAGGGTGGTTTAATATGTCCTATGCTATCAAAATATGTAATATGCCTGTTACGCTTAATGTAAGCTGTCCAGTGTGTACCCTTGTTATTTTGATCATCCAGATTCACAATACTACATTCATTCGCATGGATTCGTGTAGGTAAGTTATCTCGCATATATATCCCTCTAAAATAGGGAATCTGTAATTGCTCTACAAATTTTAATAGTTCAACATTACTTAAGGCGTGACGTGGTAGCTTCAGTGGGAGTTTTTTGAATACGGTTGTAAATATATGCCTAACCCTCGTTTATATGGCTTTATGTATAAACCTTTTCCTAATGCAGCTGCTTCCATTGCTTGGTTGTGTCGTTTGGTTTCGTCTAACGTTTTTGTCGCAGCTTTTGCGTCAGTTACCGCTTTTGCGACTGCCGCAGCACCGCCACCTAGAGACCCTAAAGCTCCTAATGCTGCAAAGAGGGAATAAGAGGTATGAATCCCCACGTTTTGGTATTGGCAATATTCTGCTCTTGGGTGACAGAATTTTTTGTGTTTTAGAGCGCTCAAGGCTTGCTGTATTGTGATTTTAAAGATGATCGAAGTTTACCACCAACACGACGTCGGGCTAGAAGGACTGCTTTGTTAAACGAAATTGCTCTGCGAGAATGCTTCCTTCGTCGTGATTTGTTTCCCATTCCCAATTTATTTTGTCCTTTCCTTGATTTGCCACCCATTCCCATTGTCCGTTTTCCTTTCATTATACCAGCTATGGTTAATGCAGCTGCCCTTTCTCCAAAGGTAGCGTCGGTAGAACGAAATCTATTCCAAGCTTTTTGTTGTAAAGTCTTATCTGCTATGTGTCGTTGTTCTAGATCGTTTGACTGGGAGTATGCAATATCGTGTTCTTTACACGCTTCGTCCAATGCGTTAATACCTTTGTCGCCACGAGCTAATCGTTTTTGTAAACGGGTGCCTGGCCCACAATATCGATATCCGGGTATATGCAACTCCACGGGTAATTTATTTATTAAAGTATTAATTAATCCTGAACCTTTTTTTTTCCTCTGACGCTGAGATGTATACTTCATACCACACTGACTGTCACTTCACTACTAAATTACTTTCTGCACGTGGTGTCTATATATATAGAAGCGTGATACAAGTCGTGGTTTAGTACCATAATGGGTGACATCCGGTTCATTCCGCAAGATACAGAATTAACTATAAAAAATTACGACATTACTCCTAACAAGGAGCAGTACTCTAAACACCGCGGTTTACTAAAAGGGGGATGTAAACGAGGTATAATCGTCGGACCATCCGGCTGTGGAAAAACCAATGTTATGATTAGCTTATTAGAACATCTAAATGGTTTACGTTTTGAAAATGTCTATATATATTGCAAATCTTATATCAACCTAAATACCAGTACCTGCGGAGTTACTGGCACCATAAAGGAAATTAGGTATTTCGAATACAGTGATAATAGTGATGTTATACCTCCTAGTGAGTCCCGTAAAAATTCAATAATGATTTTTGATGATGTAGCATGTCATAAACAAAATGAAATTAGAGATCATTTTTGTTTTGGCAGACATCGAAATAATGATTGTTTCTATCTGTGTCAAACGTATTCTTCAATTCCAAAACAGCTTATACGTGATAATGCGAATTTACTTGTTATTTTCAACAAGATCACACTAATCTCAAGCATGTGTATGATGATCACGTTAATGTTGATATGTCATTTGATAGATTTAAAGACTTGTGTTGCTGTTGCTGGCGTGATAAATTCGGATTTCTTGTGATTGATAAAGAAAGTGATGTTAATAACGGTCGTTACCGTAAGAGATTTGACTGTTTCATTGCAGTATAAATAATCTACTAGGACTGTCAACGTACAGTCGTAATGGAGGAGCGCTTAGTACAAGACATTTTGCGTGCTCGCAAGAGTGTGCAACAGAAATATGCTAGTTTGAAAGAAGATACTGCACTTACAGAACGTGCAATGGAGGCACACTTTAAACCTATTACACAACCATTAAAACAATTAATACTAAAATGATGGTTCTCTCATCAAACCTGAACCCCTTACGCCAGAAGTCGGAAAAAAGGAGTCCATTGCACATGAAAATGAAGTATTTTTACATTATACACCGAAATCCTCTAGAATACGTAAGGAGCCGCGTACTATTGTTCCTGACACCATTCCCACACCTCTACAAGAATCTGTAATTGCTGATGTCACACATGACGACGAGGTGGAAATTCCTACTTTACAACAATTGAAATCGGAGCTATTAGCTGCTGGATCTCAACCCGCCTTTGAAGAGTATTTTAATCAATACCAAGGATTAGCGAAATACTACGTCGAAGGTATCTTTAGAGATACCGAAGATGAATATGACTTAACGTACGGTGTGCATTTTATTCCTGAAGAAGAGAAATTTTTTATAGGCGATGCTGAACTAGATTTTGTTGGAGAAAATTTGCGAATCGCTCTTCCCGATGGATCATCCCTAGATTATGAGGGAACACCGGGATTATATGAACTACTTTTAAAAAGTTCCTACGGGATACAAAAGAGGGATCTACAGTACTACAATGACATTTTGCGTCGTACGCATGCTGCCCGACGTAATTATAACCCTGATGATCAAATCCGAGGAACTAATAGTAAGAAGTACCTTGAAATCATTAAACCATTACTTCAGCCTAGAAAACGTTCTGCCACATCGTCTATTGCACCTCAGCCACCAGATCTCGAACAACTTCTATATCCAAAAGAGGTGGTGGACTGCAGCTATTGCGATACAATAATAGACCTATTGAGTTTGTACCGTGGAATAATCCGAATCAGTTAGTCGATTGGTTAAGGGAATTATTAGGATCAATGTCGGCAGGAAATACTAGCAATCATAACGAAATAATATATATAATTGATGAACTACGTAACGCAAAAGTAATAAAGTAACAGAACTTGGTATAAATCTACCACTATAGTCATTTCCTTTCATTGTTACTACGACTATCACTACAGATAGTACTATACGTCCACCAGTGATGCCAATAGATAAATTTGGCGGTCATCTTCATCATCAAATGACAGTGGATAAATTTGGGAAACATATTGTTGATCATAGCGATCTGTCTTATGAAACTTTCATTTCACTTTCTGGAATCGCTGCAAAGAAGACAATTAGTTTATCTACCGGCGTCGGTGATCAATATACCTATCCCTGTAACGACGGTACTATAGTACATTGCAGGTGGAGTCATCCAACTCTTGAGCTTAACATAGATGGTACAACATTTGATCTGGCAAAGGATGTAATTGGTCAACATCTTAAGAGGAACGATGTAATTCGTGTAATCATGCCGACGTTTGTACAGTTTTCAACTGCAGCGATATTCAACGTAGAGTTCGTAGTAAAATCCAAAGCACAAAAAAAAAATGAGTAAAGCCGATGTTGTCGAAGAACTGCACAAACCTGCAAGAAGAAATTTTCCGCGGCGTTGTGTTGTACTAAAAGGTTTAAATGATCTATTTCAAGCTGATTTAGTGGAAATGATACCATATGCTCGGATGAATAAAGGATTTCGATACATTTTAGTAATAATAAATGCATTCTCTAAATATGTCTGGGCTTTTCCCATCAAACGTAAGAATGGTAAACTGGTCGCGGATGTAATGGATAAACTTTTGTCTGGTTTGAAAAGGACACCTACACATATACAAACTGATATGGGAACTGAGTTCTATAATGCTGAATTCAAAAAAAGTAATGAAAAAATTTAATATCAATCATTACAGTAGTTATTCCACCTTGAAAAGTAGTATAGTGGAACGTGTAAATCGCACCCTTAAAGCAATAATGTGGAAAACCTTCAGCATGCAAGGATCCTATAGTGGCTATCAATATTACCGCACATTGTCGCCGAGTATAATTCAAGAAAGCATAGAACAACTGGATACAAACCGGTAGATGTATCGGAAAAAATAGTGCATCTATTTCAAAACATTTAAAATGTCAAAAAATTCTTGACCGTAAAACACCTAAATTTAGAGTGGGGGAACATGTACGCATTAGCAAACATAGAAGCATATTCTCTAAGGGTACACACCTAATTGGAGTTACGAAGTCTTTCGAATATCAACAGTTAAACGTTCAAGCCCACTCACCTACACATTACGTGATAGTCGAGATGAAGAGATTCAAGGTCGGTTCTATGAGCCCGAGCTACAAAGTGTTAAACATCTAGACATTCATCTAGTTGAACGTGTCATCCGACGTCAAGGGAATAAAGCTCTCGTTAAGTGGTTGGGTTTGATACTTCTCACAACTCCTGGATTTCTACCAAAGACATTGTGTAATACGCTAATTAACCTTAATTATATATTGTAATATTAATATGCAATAAACAGATCTTTTTTTTTTAATGTTTTTATTAATACTATCCTATACATATACATCACTACATACTAGTAAAGCGTCTGACAAACACACACTCACGATGCTGTTTTTCGAGAATTGGTGAAATTATATTACCACAGTCATCTATTCTTTTTTTAAATCGTGCAGAATCTCTAGCTATTTGTTCCCATTCTCCTTTTCGCGCATGCCTGTAAGCCAACTCCCATACTACTATGTAGTGAACTACGTTTTTGTACTCATTAATGCGCACCTTCTTCACTGGGTGAGTCGTCATCTGATGGCTCAAAATTCGGTAAATATCTTTCTATTTCATGTATAAATTGCTCCAATGATATTTCTTTAAGGTCTTCTATTAATCGCTTTATACAACAAATACACTCTATATCACTACATGTGATGTTAAGTATTTTTCACAAAGGCGTATTCCTCCCCCATACTTATTAACTAGATTATTTAAATAGTCATCACTAAATCTACCCATTCCATACACTTTTTCATGATCAGCATCGAATTCTAATGATTGTAACTGGCATATTAGTCTTTGGACTGCACTAACACAATCTACAGCTTTAGGCCACGACTCCGCACTATAACACATCCACATATTGACTAACATCTAATACTATCCACTATAGACTACAAGAGCGTTACCCCCCCCCTTTCAGTTGTAGGTTGGGCAAGATCCATATCCATATATAGTTTCTCCTTGGCAAATGCTTCCATTTCCAGAAGGCAGGCTATGTTGACCTCAAATACACCACGCAATGGACCTATAACTTGGTGAATGTTACATTCAGGAATTGTCGCTGTCGACTGTATTAGGTTTTTATAAAACTCTGGAAAGTTCACAGTATCTGCCAACTCCAATCGGTAATATATTATCTTCAAAAGCTTCCATAACTGTTCTATAGACTCCCATCCTAAATAGATATCAATTTCGTCACTATCACAGAGGCGTATAATTTTTTTCTTGTTAATATTTTCGTACGAGACAGTCTTCGATCCCAGTTTGGTAGGTAGCCATGTTCCTTCAGGACTGTAGAAATAATTAGTAATCACCCCTTGATTATCCATAAGTATACGCCATTCCTGCTTGTCAAACACCACTCCACCACTCTTCGTTCCACCTAGTTTTACGACTGGCTCAAATCCAAATTTGGGTGATAGACCGACACTAACAAACTTTGTTTTACTTTTATTTAAGAAATAATGCACATTATTAAGCAAAATATCGCAATATTTACTTGAACTTATAGCACCGAGAATCTTCGCCTTTTCTATGGCTTGACGTACGATGTTATCCATTATATACGATACTGGCTTTACATACATTCCCTCTCTTTTATATATGACACTCTCCCCACTATGTACCCTCCTCAAGGCTACTTACATGACCTTCACGATTATACCACACATTGCTTTAGCGGTCTTGTCGGTTACACCTTTTCAAGGTTTTCTTTTCGTTCCACTACTTCAAGGATTCCTAGGCATACTTATTTCCAAGGTTGTTCCACTTTGCCACAACAACTTCACTACCCAAGGTTACATACCCCCACTCAGTATTATTCGTATACTTAAAGGAAGGGGTTTTTTACATATACTATAGTTACCGATCTTCACTATGTCAGTTACTCCAGTGCAAGACGATTGGAAGACTCCTATAATGTACCAACCACAAACCCTATTTCAAATTAGTACGCGACGGACGTGTCAATTAATTCCGAACTGGGTAAATTTTGAAAAGGAAGGAATACTACCGGCTTCCATAACCAAAGTGCTACGAAATAATTATGAACTGGTTCAGTGGAATTCAGCGTGGTATACCGAAATGAGCAAGGTAATACGCGAGCACTTTTCGGCAAGCCGTGTAACAGCATATGCCCACATTGTATCAACATATGTTCGATACCATCTGGTGGACTTCATGAATTTGTGTCATTGCTGTTTCACCCGATTGAAACCAGGAGATTACCGCGTAGTGGACCATCATATGCATATGGAGCGCTGGACTGCGCGATACCACCTGTCGTACGAATATTATTGGTGCTCGTCGTGTAGGGCACCTCTCACACAGTTATACGATGTGTACGATGATGACTCATGTATACTGTGTGATGAGGTGTGCTACGTAGCCGAGTAGTCTTTTTTTACTGTATCTATTTTATCTATTGTATATATTGTACATATTGTACATATTGTATATATCTGTTGTATATATGTTGTATATATTGTATATATTGTATAGAATACATTAGTTCCTGTCAGTATCATACTGTTTTCGCTGATGTTAACATGTGCGACCCAAACTTTTATTATCCTCAGTATTACAACTGTTTCGATAAACGATTACTAACGTATCGAACATGGTCTGGAGTTCACTCACCCTCATCGCTTGCTGCAGCAGGATTCATTTCCACATCTTCAGACGATACGGTTGAATGTTTCATGTGTGGGGTTAGAATAAACCGATGGCAGCCTGATGTCAATCCGTTACAGGAACATCTACGATGGGCACCACATTGCACGTATGCGCAGCTCCTCGCACCACGTCCGCGCAGATGTACTGAAACGGAAGTGGAGAGGACCTTCTGCACTTGTACTAAATCAAAATGTTTTATTCCTAAAGAAAATCATATATCTGAGTAATAAATTAGTACATGTCTGTCTACATCAATTAAATATATTAACATATCGTTTTTCTTTTATTTTGGTAAAAAGTAAGGTTGAGCAAAAAAAGTGAGCAAAAAACATACAAGTGGGTAAGAGTCGGATGGCCTTGTAATAGTGGAACAGGAAAGCGCGTTTGGTTACAGTGATGGCCTTGTAATTGTGAAACATGAAAGCGTGGTTTTGTCGCACGGATGGCCTTGTAATAGTGGAACAGGAAAGCGTGGTCGGATGGCCTTGTAGTAGTGGAACAGGAAAGCGGTGTTTGTGACCCTGGTTTTGTGGTAATGATATGTCTCAGTGATGGCCTTGTAGTAGTGGAACAGGAAATCGGGGTTTGTGACCGTGGGTTTGTGGTAATGATATGTAATTGGGTCACACATTGCGCTTTTTTGACCTTGGTACGGTGGGAAACCTGTTTTTGTGGCAACCTTGGAAATGTGGGGCCTTGGAAATGTGGTGTGTCCCAAAAGTCTCCAATCTTACCTACTCACCAGATATTTTTAAATTTGTAAATAAACCTTTACCAAAAACATGATGACTTTGATCATTTTTTATAACATACACTTATTACATTTTTTATTTGCTTCCATTTTCCACCACATGTACATTGGGAAAAGATCTGCTTAAAAAAATCGATTTTATCTTCATAACTTCACAATACCAAAAATATAGGGAGTTTATTTTTTCTTATGGATATAAAATAAAGTGATCAAATGAATATATTTCATGTCTAATTCCACTTTTTAGAATATGTTGATTATTGGCAAATATATACTTTAAAAAATCTAAAAAAAAAAACAATTCTTACTAGTACTAGGTATATCAAAACCCTAGAAATCGTATCTCCCATTTCTTTGCATACTTTTAAATATGTTCAAAATGCACTCATTTTGACGGCGTAACATGATATCAATCAAGTGATCTATAGCTGCCTGTGATATATCAACCCAAGCTTCTTGAATCCGTAGCTGAAGATCGTGTAAGTTATCTGGAGGGTCTGGTAAATTACCCTGTCGCCTACCGAGCTGATCCCATACAATGGGCGACAAATCAGGCAACCGAGCAGACCATGGGAGGACGGCAATGTTAGCTTCTTCCAAATAACGTGTTGTGGTCCTTGTCGTATGAGGGCGCGCATTATCATGTTATAAACTGGGATTTTCCAGTCCTTGAAGATATGGAAGCGCAACGGGTTCTAGCACATAGGTAATATAACCAGCGCCGTTTAAGTTGCCATCAATGAAGACCAAGGGTGATCTGCTACCGTAAGATATTGCACCCCATATCATCACTCCTTGTGTGAGGGCTGTGTTGCGTTCCACCAAAAATATTGGATTGTTACGTTCTCTACGCATCCGTCTGACCCTCCTACGACCATCGTGGGCCTACAAGCAAAATAGGGATTCGTCATAACACAATTCGATGCCATTCTTGCGCCCAATTCGCTCTTTCGTTACTCCATTCTAGCCTGCATAGACGGTGAAGTGGTGTAAAAGGAAGACATAAAAATGACGATATGAACGCTACCCATAAGACCTTATCCGGCGATAAACACATGACATTGACATTCTAGGTCCTACACCACTCATCAAATCATTTGAAATCGATCGAGTTGTTGAAAATCTGTCTCTTGAGGCCAAAACCCTTAAGCGACGTTCTTCGCGATCTGTAGTCCTGCGGGGACGTCCAGATCCAGGGCGAAGTTGTTGCACCCCATCCTCAGATCATTTGGACCAACATCTCAATACCGTTGTAACATTTCGGTTTACACGACGAGCAATTTCTCTTAGCGAAAGCCCTCATGCCAATAATACGGCCACGTTCAAAATGAGTCACTTGGGAAAAATGTTGATATTGACGTACTCCTGGAATTGTTGCCAAGTTCAGAACGAAATTGTAAACGAACAATTTGCAAAATTGACAGTTAATTACACACTGATTGGTTTATTTCTTCAAATTTATTGTTACTAAGTGCAAAGGAAAAAAAAAAAAACTACCAGCTAGATTTTATTCAAATTTTAATCGTTTGTTTGTTCTAATGAAAGACATCGTTGACGAAAATTTCATAAAATCATTCAACAGATTCTAGGTGTTGCAATTTTTATGGAAGTCAGTATATATTTCGATATCGGTTGATATCTTCGTCAGTAATAAATTAAAATCAAACTTGACAAATGGCACATACCTACCTAATTTTTTTAAAAATAACATCATACATGGATGAAAAATTGTCCAGGTCTCATATAAAACTGCAAGTACTTTTTTCATTAATTAAATAATAAACGGTTCTCATAATTTTGTTGAATACATAGGATTTCGGTATTCTCATAATTACAACTGTGTCTACAATAAATTGTGTGTCTGGCCAAAGCGGTAGTTTTTGGTTTTACTCTTAAATAAGATCCCGTTTCTGTCAGATTAGCCTGTTAAAACCGTTATACCTGTGACCTTAAATTAATCCGGTACTCCAGTCATTAAACATGAAACACCTTGCGTCTCGTATCCAGACTACTTCATGAAGCATTATTTATTCCTGAAGGAATAAATAATTTTCAATAATTTATACGAAAGACCCTGCGTTCCGTATCATGAGTAATAAAGTATTATAACCGGCTTCCTGAAGGAATATATAAATTCCCTTAATTTAAACCAATATCTATAAAGAAGAGTTTCGATCTAATTCTCAAGTACTCCTGTTCTTCCACTTCTGTATATTTTCTTTAAAGCGATATGAATAAATCGCAAATATTACGTATTAGGATACATACGAATTTATCGCATTTCGTAGAAGTGGTGGAGGTAAACCACCGACCGTTTTATCTTGTTCACATTTTCTATAGTTTACGATCCTGTTATTTCATTTTACATTATTCTTGCATAAATAAAATACTATTTCTTTCGTTCATGAAAAAAAATCGAGTGAGCACAGGTTGACCTAGTAAACTAAATTCGTTCTATAGAAAATAAGAGGGCCATTGCCCTCGTTATCAGTCCCTATTTTGTTCTTCTGGGAATAAATGTGCTTCAATTTTCTTCGTATATCCAGATGTCAGCTACTTCAGAGGTAAATTATTAAAACTTAGAGAAAAGGAAATACTGGTTTCTTTCCGATTTCAATTTCCTGTAGTAATAATTAATACCTGATTTATGTTACGCGATAGATTTTTAAAACTGATTACCTAATTTGAATAACAAAATAATATTAGAGTATTTTCTCCGCTTGTTTTATAACTAATTATCCAGATTAAGTACCCCCCCCCCGCCGGAACCTCCTACCGGAGCGCCTGCCTTTCGGGCCAGTTCAGGTAGTAGCCAACTGGAGAATCCACCCTTTTATTATTATGTTTGTGTTATTGTTTATTTCTGGTTGTTTGTTTTATTTAGAGTTATTTTTATTTAAAATATAAGGTAGTTTAAGTAAACCATTTAAAATGGAATAGGTAGGTGTCATAATTATTTTAGGAATCACACCCTTCTCTGATTAAGCTAACGCCGGGCAAACAAAATAAAAATTAGCTAAAGTTTAAAAGTAAAGTAGTCAGGATTTACTGTTCTATGAAGCGGATAGAAAAATTTTACAAATTCTACAAGATTGCGTATGTTATAGCCATGGGTATCATGTGTTGTCTACCAGCCAGTAAAACGAACTTCATAAAACGTTAAATACTATGCAGCAAGTCCTAAAATGCCAGAATAAAATGAATAATGACTCACAGCTAATAATAATTTCAGGATCTCAGCCGAGACCGTAATAAAATATAATTTTAACAAAACTAAAAATGTCCAATTACCAATTCACACAAATGAAGAAAGTTTATTTTATACTTAATACTGAAAAGCAGTGAGTGACTGAATTTGCAATAGGTACATACAGACATGATACGTAAGATTTCAAATTTAAACTTTAATTACTAAAAATGTATAATTTACCTAAACCACATAACTTTCATTTTAACGATCCTTTATTTCCGATACTTATATTTTTAATCCTTTTTCACAAATATTCAATGATACATTATTTTTATTTTGCTTCAAACAAAACCACTAATTAGGGTCCATTCAAATTAAAGCATTTGCTTAGCAATGCAAACAAACTGACATTCATCCTAGCATTTATTGTATATATACGAAAAGTTTAAATGAACAAATACATTTTTTATACTCTTGATAGAGCTAAATGTATTAACAGATCTCTAAAAATTGAATTCGGTTCTCGATTTTCCAACTTTTCCTTGACTTATAAGTTACTTATCAATTGTACATCATGATATACTATTACCGATTGCTTATTATTGAAGTTCCTTACTAATTTTCTTTATATTGAGTGTAAAGTTGGTTTTATTAAGATACAATGAAACAGACTTGTTTGGTTGAAAAGTGCTATGCTTTTAATTTTTATTATACAGCAACAGAATATATCCTCGAATAAAGGCTGAAACTTAAATGGTTTCCGGTACCTATATTATTTATAAGTACCTGTAATTCATACAACAATTTCCTTTAGTAAGTGACACAGCAAAAGTATATAAATTATCAACATATTTTTTCAGGTGTTACTGTGGATGTACACTATGATCAAAAAGTTCTTTTGCCGACTCTCGTGTACAATTATTTTACCACAATAGAATCCATCTGAAACCATGTACGTATACCAACGTTTAATCCATTCATCCACACACTTTTCATTGTCCGATGAAGGAATAGCTTTCAATACCTTCATCGCATTTTCTTTTATTTCATCTATGCTCCAACATCTCTTTCCACGAAGCAGAAATTTGAGGTTAGAGAACAGGAAAATTTCACAGTGTCCCATATTTGGAGAATACGGTGCTTGTTGGATGGTATTTACTGCGTGTTTGGTCAAATTTCGTGGGGAAGGGAGCGTTAGCATGGTGCAAAATCAAAGAGTAGTATTTCCATATTTCCTGTCGTACAGCATCTCTAACGCGCCTGATTACGGTCAGGTAATACTTCTTATTGACGATTTCAATAATAAAAAAGAAGTGTTAGGATAACCTTGCTTTGTGACAGATTTTGACGCGCTTTCTTCGGTTTTGTTCATTTTCATAGTACCACTCAGATGAGCGTTGGCTAGTTTCGACATTATACTCGAAATCCACGTTTGGTTACCAGAAATTATGCGTTTAATCATGGTACGATTGATTTTTACCTCTGAGATCATCTCCTTGCTCACTGCCTTTCGAAACTGTTTGTGAACGAATTTGAGCTCCTTTGGCATGTCATCCTACAACGTATTTGATGCCCAAAATAACCACCACAATGTACTATGTCTTTCCATACGCGATATTAAGCTCACCAGCTATATCTCTGAAGCTTGCATGACGATTTTCCAGCACGATTTCCTAAACTTTTTCGAATCTAGCATCGATTGTCGATGTCGATGGGCTCCCACTACGAGGTGTACCTTCAACTTTTTTGAGACCTTTTTTGAATGCTGGATACTACTCGTGTAGTTCGTATAGAGAAGAGCCTCCTTACACTTTTTGTAGCACCTTTAAGCAGCGTACAAGACATTTCGTGAAAAGTACAAAACTTCAAATCAACCCTTTGCTCAATACTTATCTAACATTTTGAAATACGACAAATTTCACAAACTAATTGATACAAACAGACTCCGAACAAGTGATACGATGGAGCTTACGTTTGATAAGGGTGTCGGGGAAAGTTTTATCAGCCTATGAGAAGAATATATTTTCGGATCGGTAAAGCGCGCACATTTAAAATACAAATTCTCAAAACACTTTTATTGTAGTAATATTGTCAGAGAGGTATTACCTTAATGTTCTTTGGTAAACTGCTGTGGTTGGTATTAATGTTGACCATATATATATATATATATATATATATATATATATATATATATATATATATATATATACAGTATTCTGGAACGTACAACATTAATGAGTGTAGATATCTATCATCCACCGTAGAGTTTCTTTTCAGACTATAAGCTTACAGTAAATGATGCATGAATTACCTGTTGGTAACTTCTGGTACCACTGTATTCTTCTATAAACCAAAATAGTATGTATATTGTTTATTTACTGTTTTTTACTTTCATCTTTCATTGCTTGTACTACAATACAATAATTTATAATTAAGAATTATACAATCCGTTTTATATTATGCAAAACTTTTGTTTTTCCTTGTGTTGCTTAGAGAATAGTTTGTTTAATCAAATGTACTTTTGTAATCTTATACTTCAATCCCATGAATCTATAAATGTTTAATCTTTAACAGTAAACACTTCAAAACCCAGTGCTGAATAGGAAGAAGATCCCTAAACTGCCCGAAGTTGAGACCAATATGGAACCAAGAACAAAGAAGAACCCCCAAGGCAAGAAGCAAACGACTAAAAAAAAAACTGTAACGGAAACTGCAAGTATTAAAAATGTCTGGTGTGGAACACACCACCTTCCCAACCTACAAAGTGGAACATGAAAGAAATGAAAACATCTTAATAATAATTTTTAGGATAATACTCTATTTGAATACGTTCCCAACGAAAATAGGCAACATTGTAAAACGATAACAACAACAATAAAATATGTCAGATGGACGTTTGAAACCCCATAACGGTTAGCAGACATATGAATGCTAACAAATTCCAAAGCCGTCCGTTCGATACAAAAAAAAATCGATAATACAGTGTAAGCATTCGTATTAAAATATTTTATAAAGAAAAGCTATGTGAAAATAAATTATTTTAAAAATATCCCTTCAGATTTTCTTATAAAATTCATCGTTACTCAGATATTGA
>JARFJB010000966.1:5787500-5900000 GCA_036346205.1 Vesta saturnalis | reverse complement strand
TTTTATTTTAGAGGTCATTTATGTAACGCTTAGCGACGGGTATAGGGAAATATTAACAAGAGTTGCTTAGAATTTTATGCAGAATCCGAAAATGCAATAACATACAGGGTATTCAATTTGAATTTTCAAAGTTGCTTGGGTTTCTGGTAGAAGTGGCAACGTTGCACTTTTGAAAATAGTTTTTAAAGATATATCATGACCTATTATGTCTACATACCAAATTTGGAATAGTTGTCTTACCTTAACAATAATCTTGAATCACCCTGTATACGTAACGCAAATACTCAAAATTATTGCGACGACTGATTAGATAATTAAAAGATCTCTCAAAAGTTCCATTGCAACACCTCCCCTTTTCATTAAAGAAAATCATCAATGACGTCATCACGCTTACATAGGTAACCTCAAAAATAAATTAATAACCTGAACAACAGCGCGTCTAATAAAAAAATCGACGGGTATCGGGATTTTTCTCTGAAGTTGCGGATTTAAGAATTATTGAATTTATTCCATAATTTAGCCGCTCACGGTATATGTATATATATATATATATATATATATATATATATATATATATATATATATATATATATATATATACAGGGTGTTTAAAAAAGATGCGGCAATATTAAAGGGGGTGATTGCCCAGGTCATTTTATACAATAAAGTTCCTATAAACATAGGTCCGCAAACGCTTAGTTACCGATCTACAGCGTGTTTAATTTAAAGTTTCCAAAACCGCTTGACATATCATAATAAAATTTTACTCGTGTCAATAGCTGTGGAAGACACATACTTTGCAATACAACACGATGTTTCAGTCGTACCATTGGACCGCGTATTGGCACGTTACAGGCTATTTTTCAAGAACAAAGTAGGATACCGCTGATTTCTCTAAAACTAAAAAATATTTTTTAATTCCATGTTCAATTGTGAAGAAAAAAGCTCTCTCGAGTTTTTATCGTACGACGTACCGTTTTTGAGTAAAAAAAAAACATTTTAGTGCATTTCCATTTATTACAGAAAAAAAGTTTTAAAAATCAAGGGTTTCTTTCAAGAGCAAAAACAAATATTTCACCAAACCAAAAATTTTACCAACCAAAAATTATAAAAAACTGTTCAAAGTGACCACCTCGAGCTCGGATGCAAGGATCCAATCTTCTCCTCGTTGACTGGCGAACTCTCTCAAAAACACCAGGATCTGGTTTAATTGAGTTGCACCCAGCAATGATTCGATTTCTTAAGTCTTCTACGTTTTTCAATGGAGTAGCGCACACCAAGGACTTCAAATGGCCCCACAGGATCAAGGGGATTCAAGTTCGGGCATCGTGCAGGCCATAAGTGAGGTCCACCCCGGCCAATCCAACGATTTACGCATGCTTGTGTTAAGAAATCACGAGTTACTTGACTAAAGTGGGCTGGTGCGCCATCGGGCATGTACCACATTGCATCTCTAATTGCTAATGGTACGTCCTCCAGAAATCCAGGGAGCGTGTTTTCTAAAACGTTGCGATACACCTCTCCGGTAAGTCTCCCTGGTAGAAATACCGGTCCAATTACGCAGTCACCCACAATCCCAATCTAAACGTTCAAAGAAAACTGATGTTGAAAACGATCTTCAACAATTTCATTTGGATTTACTTCCCACCATACATGGTTATTATGGAAATTCTGTATTGCATTTCTTGAAAAACTCGCTTCATCGGTGAACAGAATCAACATCAGGAGTTGAGGGATTTGAACCATTTTGTGCAAAAGCCATTGACAGAATGTAATGCGAGGAGGAAAATCAGCAGGAAGAAGTGATTGAACGCGTTATATATGGAATGGATACAACAAATTTTCCTTAAGAATGTGCCAAATGGTTCCATTACTTACATCCAAAGCGTCAGCAATTTTTCGAGAAGTACCTTGATCTTCTTCAACCATGTCCAGCACATGCTCTTCCCAGCTCTACCGTTCTTGCTGTCCTTGACCTTCCTGTTCCTCCATTTCGTCTTAATGTGCCTGTTTCATAAAGACGCCGATGAATACATTCGAAAGTTTTTCTTTGAGGAGCAATACGGCCCGGAAATCTTTCAGTATACAAGCGCCTAGCTTCTTATGCATTCCCATCAGCAAGTCCACAAATGTAGTGCATGTCGGTCATCTCGGTATTCGTATAGCGATTCATGATAAGTAACTTCAAAAAATTCGACACATACAAAATTATTAATCACGAGACTCATTCAATATGTCAGTGATATGTCAGTGAATAATACAGGAATGTTTAAAAATATTTTTGTACACATGATAAATGAACATGCACCAAAATGTTTTTTTTTACTCAAAAATGGTACGTCGTACGATAAAAAGTAAAGAGAGCTTTTTTCTTCACAATTGAACAAAAAATTAAAAAATATTTTTTATTTTTAGAGCAATCGGCGGGATCCTACTTTTTTCTTGAGAAATATCCTGTGACGTGCCAATACGCGCGCCAATGGTGCGACCGAAACATTGTGTTGTATTGCAAAGTATGTGTCTCCCACAGCTATTGACATGCGTAAAATTTCATTATGATATCTCAAGCCGTTTTGGAAAAATCTAATTTTGACTGTTTTTTTAAATTAAACTTCAACACGTTGTAGATCGGTAACGAAGCGTTTGCGGACCTATGTTTATAGGAACTTTATTGTACAAAATGACCTGGGCAATCACTACTTTTAATATTGTCGCATCTTTTTAAACACCCTATATATATATATATATATATATATATATATATATATATATATATATATATATATATATATAGTGTTTAAAAGATACAATATTAAAATTACAAAATGACCTGGGCAATCACTACTTTAATATTGTCGCATCTTTTTAAACTATAATATATATATATATATATATATATATATATATATATATATATATATATATATATACCGGTGGTCGTAAAGGAAGGAATAAATTCAATATCTCGTAAAGCACAATTTTTTTCAAAAATCGCTCGGATCCGTCGATTTTATATTTCTACGGGGCATATTTTGCGAAAAAAAAAATTGTATACGGGGTGTCTCAAAAAAGATTAGCTAAAAAAATTTTTTTTTTCAAATTGCAACCCAATTTTTTTATTGCATTTTTCGATTGCCCTTACAATTCTAAACATTTGTCATGCAGCATGTGCTATACCTAAGTCC
Source organism: Vesta saturnalis (assembly GCA_036346205.1). Taxonomy (NCBI): domain Eukaryota; kingdom Metazoa; phylum Arthropoda; class Insecta; order Coleoptera; family Lampyridae; genus Vesta; species Vesta saturnalis. The sequence continues at coordinate 5,896,815 of JARFJB010000966.1, read as the reverse complement.
AAGCGTTTTGGAGTTATTCGCATTCAAAATTTAAAATTGAAAAAGATCATGAAGAAAACGAAAAATAAAATAATTTTTATAACGTTTTATTATATCGAAAACAAAGATTCGTAAACTTAAAAATAATTTTATTTCAGCAAATGTTCGAAATGTCCTCCGTTAGTCAACTGACAATAGCCTAATCGATCTACAAATTCCTGCTGCACATTTCGAACCATTTCGGGCGGAAAAAAAATCCAATTAAAGAACAAGTATAACTAAAATAAGTACATAAGTGTAAAACAAACTACATAATTAAACTACAACTAAAACAAGTTTAAGCAGTAACTTGACAGCATTGTTAATATATATGAAGTAGGGAGGGGGAAAATATATTAAACAGGAAAGAGAAAAATTATTGCATCATATGATATTGCTCAATAGATCGTCAAGTGTTGCGATATTTAAATCAATATTAGCATCTATAGTATTAAAATTTAATTACATTGTATAAGTAGGTGCTTTTAATAATGAGTTGGTCTTTGGAATAGGATTACTAAATGTTATTGGGAATCATGGTAAACGATTGGGTACAGAAAAGTTAAGGGATGATGGAAGGAAAGAACAGTCAATTAGGTTGTTAAGAAGGTCATATATAAATCTCATGTTGTAGTATTTACGTCTGCGTTGGAAGTTGGAAACGACGTAGGAAATATTCTTGAGGATAGCCCCTCGCCGGACAGATACCACCCATTCCCTAATGAAAAATATATCGAGAAAATAGTTTGAGTATAATGAAACAATTTGGTGTTTCTAAATATGAATCCCTGCATTCTTTTTGCATCTAGGCATATGGCGTGAATATACTGATCAAACATTACACCTAGATCTTTGGTATCACAAACCCGGAATAGGGGAACGAATCTACCGAAAAGTCGTAGTGGAGTGAGTTCCTTTTTTTACTAAACGATAATATTAATTGTTCTTGAAGGGCTAGACAGTCACTCAGAGAAGTGATTTGACAATGCATTTTAAGGTTATGAGCAAATAAAAGATGATTGTGTGAGACTAGACCAGATATATCATCGATAAATAATTAAAAAAAACAGTGGACCCAGGTTTGATCCTTGGGTTACCCCTGACGAAGCAGCAAATGAGTCCGACGCAAAGTTACTAAAACACATACTGTAATCGATTGGTATCAAATTGGTGTCAAATATCACACATACAACAATTTTGTCTAGGTTACGGATGGAAGAGCACAAGTCTATAGTCCAATATTTGAGACAAATATTTGTCAAAATCTATATCTCTACACAAATATTGTTGTGGCCGCAGCAAAACTGATAACTTCGGTGACCGTGTTCTAAATGCTGTGACTCACGAGCGTTCAATATTTGTACTGAATTTAAACAAAGTTTATGTTGATTCACCAATTCTGGTCGGACGCGGAAAAATGGATTCTCTCGATGACCAAGCGTTCCAGTAGTGTTGGTTAGCATTGGGTAAACTTTTTCTAAAAATCCATATTTATACACCCATAAACGCTGTGTACGGAGAAAAATAGATAGGTAGGAGGCGCTGCTCCACAAGCTTCGTCCCTTAGGTTGCCAGATTCAACTCCCTTAGTTTTCTTTCTCTGAGATCACATTTGGTTTAAACAACATTAATTAAAAATATTGATGAATTAATAGATGGCATAGTTGCATCTTGTGCAAAAATGTGCGTGTTAACTTGTGCGGCAATCAATGCTTCAGCTATGATTCATGTGTCATAGTTGACGGTTGTCACTTTCAATATTTACTATTGGTTATTTTCGTTTTGAGTTATTGTTGTAAAGAATCTTATTTTTTTGTTAAATAACGAGTAATTTGAAACTACGCTATTAGAGGTATATGTTGATATGAGGTCTTCTTAATTCTATGTCTGGAACGCTCTCTCTTAAAATTTTTGGCACATATTATGAATCACCATTTATATATTTTATTTTATTTGGCACATTTCATACAAGTACTTGCTTATTTACTATTTTGTGAAATGCCTGTTCATCATTATGGTTCCTGTCGTGTTTACCTTCTGTTCTGTTAAATTTATGTACTTTGGTAATATACGTCGGTAATAAACTGGCAACTATCTTTGTTAATAAATCCTTTAACGCCTGCAAGCATTATAATGATAAAGTGGTAATAAACTTTTACACCAAATTTCGAACGTAAATTGAAATGTTACATTCTAAACTGTTATAAGTAAATGAAATAAAATTGTACGTTATTCTGAATTATATCGCAAATTTTGGAATACGAAATCACAGTATGTGCTTAAAATTAACATCGCTTCACTAAGAAGCGAAATGTGTAATTTCCTTATTTCTTTTACATCTACGTGCATTTCGTAAAAAGCGATTTCTTTAATTATTTTAAAAAAATTAAAGAGTTTAATTAAAGACTCTCCCCGAGCAATTCAGAAACTCACTTTAACTTCAGCTTAGCCTATTTTATGCATAAATGCATATTGGAACAAATTAAACCGAAATGTTACTATTACACTTGATGTGTGATTTAGGACATTTTTACAATTAAAGAAATAGTAATTGTGACCAAGAGATTAATTAATCTAACTTTTACAATAAAAAAAGAATTGCGTTTGTGACTACATGTTATTCATCTCAAAGAATCTGAACTGATTACATTTCACTTAGTCTGAGCTACTTTGAATGTGATAGAGTACATATCAAAATTATATTAAACATAATATTATTATATATTCATAAAATAATGGTAATCACTGACCTACATTAATTTTCAATTTTAAGTTCACACTGAGATAAACTAGAACATTTAGTGAATCTAAACTTGCAGAGTCGTATTCTGTATAATTTTGAATGTAAAATTTATTCAATGGTGTAATACAAAAAGGTATTGATCGAGCGTTGGGGTCACAGATGTATTAGAAACGACCAGTTCTAAACGAGGGATGAACGACTATTCACTATATAGTTCTTTTAAATCACGAATCATGAACTTCACTTGACCTGAAAAGCTTTTAGACAAAGTATTATGACACCAACCGTGGTAATCACGTCTGAGTTTTATCCAATCAGTAATAAAATTGCTTACTCAAGCACTTCTTGCAATTTTATAGTATAATGGCTTAGTATTCTCCTTAATAATTAAATATGTATTAGTAATCCTTATGACACGTTTAATTAAGTAAAGAACTAACCATAACATGATCAAAAGCGGTCAATGATGACAGCAAAACAGAATTAATGGAGAAATAAAATTTAAAAGCTCAGATTATCACAATGTTTGATATTAATGAGTGACCATTTTTTGAGGCACCTCGAATATAAAGAAACCAATCAAACAAAACATCGTACAAACATAAGGTAAAGTATGGGTTTAGTCAAAATAGGTTTTAATGGAAATGTGCTGCCACGTATGCTCGAGGTGGTAAAACGCTCGACAACTATAACCGTTTTATATGTCAAATCAAATATATACCTTATTCAAGTCACCAGCCGTTGCACGTCATTAATCTTATACCAATACTATAATTATAATTTACTATAAAACTTTAATATAATTTGCATTAAAGTTAAAATGTCATCTTAAGTACAGTTGCTATTAAAAGTCATTAATCGTGTAGGGTTAGCAACCATGATACAATTAACAGAAGATAGGATCCTTGGCAGTCGCAAATCCGTCCGACGTGCGCATGACGTCACTTGGTGAATTTACTGTATTAAGAGACAGCAGTTATGGCTTTTAATCTACAATTTAATCTACTGCATTAAAATATTCCGCTATAACTTTTTTTATTGAAAGTGTTACGAAAACACATTTGAGAATGTATTTATTTGATTTTCTTACGAAAAATATACTTTGTAAAATTTTCAGTCAATAATTGAATACACATAAATACGATTGCGAATTAAAGTACAATTTTATTAATTGTATTTTTATTGCAAATAAAATATTACTTGAATGAACAAGGAAAAAATAATGCAAGCTTACAGGGATCGGTAAGGATAGAGAAGTTTTTAGAATACAAAGAAAAAAAATAGTTTAAAATGTATTTGTATGTATGTATTTAAAAATGGAAATTTTTAAATACAAATAAGTGTTAATTAAGAAACCATTAGAGACATGTTTTCTAACTAAACATCTTTTAACAGTAAAATGTTTTTGCATTAACTTGTATAGAGTTGACTAGGAACATTTTTGTTTTTCTGATGCTTGCTAATATTATTACTGGGTGAAATGAATTACTGTTTTTAATAATACATATTATAAAAATTAAGATATTAACACATTTAAATTTCTTTCATTACTTTCTTTCCCGAAAGGTAAAGATCATATTCTAGAATTTAATACGTTAACCTTTCCGTCTCGTTTGCAAGTATGTATTGTTTGTTTAGATTATCAGCTTTAGGAAAACGTAAAAACTTTAAATCTTTATTATAATTTTTAGACTGATTATCTACGTTGCAAGTACCAACAGCACAACGCATATTTCTGGCAATAACACTCTAATTTTCAACAAAATTCAGTAACAAAGTCAGGAACCGCACGTAAACATGCACTTCGCAACACAATTACTCTCCTGCTCATGCGACCGGCTCCGCCCACTATGCGCAATATCCTATCTTCTGTTTATTGTATCATGGTTAGCAACCATATTTTATCCTTGTCGCGCACTTTGCAGTACGTATTTACAACATATAACATAGTGCGAATATAAACTCGTAAAATATCTCGATGTTGTCACATCAAATTTTGTTTACTTTGTTAAATCCACCGATACGCACTTAACCTATTTGTTTTAAGTTGCTTAACCTAAAAATATGTATAAGCAACCAGTCTAACAGCAAGTACACTTGACCACGGTACCTCGTCATTGATTCAGTAACGTTTAGGCTATGACGTACAACGACTGGTGGCTTGAATAGCGTATAGTTTGTTCTTTTAAATTACTTATAAAGTGCTTAATTAGCGATAGATTAATCCTTTGACTGATGAAATATAATTGGAAAATACTTGTTAGTTACTTAGAAGGACCAGTTCACGTTCGTACACACGTCCAAAAAGCATTCGAGCTAGTCCCTACAAATAAAATAACTATACGTTTCGACTATAAGTCAACGTCATCTGGCTGTAAGTAACGTGTGAATAGGAAACAAATATACCCTGAACGAATTAACTAAAATAGTTAGCTTTTTTTGGGTTTTTTAATGGTGGGTTTTTATTTTATGTTTTAAATAAATCCATTCGTTTCTAGAACAATTACTGTTATCGTCCTTAGTAGTAGTAATTCTTTAAGAATTGTTTAAGATGGTATTAATAGCAGGCTTGCGTTTTCATATTTTTCATATTTCATAAATTTATTCTAAGATCCCATAAAGGAAGAAATGTTCAAAGCTGTTCTTTTTCATTATAAGTAAATACCTACTTGTAGAATAACATTACACCTTTTGGACGCGACAGCATAGTATGTCTTCTATTTTTTGGGCAATATACATTAAATATATAATATATGTTAAATAATATATACATTAAACGTCAAAAATTTAAAAAGTGTCATGTGTCCCACTTTGTATGTTTTTTAGGGTAACCCTGTTATTAGGAAGATGGGGGGATCCGGTTTTCGTAACACCGTGCTGTTTGCTTCTTAAAAGAAAGACACTTTTTTCATGATTGTTACCACTCTTTGAAAATAACACAACTTGTTAAATCTGAATTTTTTAGTTATTTAAAAATAAAATAGATATCAAGTGCTATATATCGTTTAAAAAAGGCACATTTAACCAACTCAAATATATAGGGTGTTATAGGTAAAAAATGTATGTTTGGCTCATATCTCAAAAAGAACAAGGTATAAGTTGAAACTAATTACAACGTAAACATTTACGCCAAAACCTCTATCGATGCCAATTTTCATATCTTGAAAACGCAATAGGCTATGACGACTGTGAAAACGGCTCTTCAACTCAAACTTTCGAATGCGGAAACAATAATCTAACAATGCTCAGTGTTGCCTTGTGTCCGCTACAAAAGATCGATTATTTCTGTTGCAAGTACGAATGGGTCAGATCCTAAGTTTTCAGACCCTATTACTCTGTTGAGAATGACTATCTTCAAATCTACCATGAGTCGACCATCTTCTGTCAGCTACTAAAACAGCTGCTCCTAAAATAGGCTTTTTGTACAGATCTAAGCAGTACTTTACCTCCCGAAAAACCTTTCTGCTGTATAAGGCCCAAATTCGACCTCATCTAGATCATATTTCACACCTCTGGGTTGGTGCTCCCCAATACGCTCTTGATATCGTTCATTGTATTCAAAAGAGAGCGATTAGGCTTATAACTGACCCGTCTTTAACTTCTGAATACTATCTCTTGAGTATAGAAGAATCGTTTTAGTTCTTTCTTTGTATTATCGGTATCACAATGGTTATTGCGCTGCTGAATTACACTCTTTGATACCATCTCGGGTTGCCTTTGCTAAGAATACTCGGTTCGATCATTCACATCATCAGTATGTAGTACATATCTCCACTTGTCGTACCAAACGGGCGCAATCCACATTCTTCTATACGGCTTCTAAACTCTGGAATGATCTCCCAAGTTCCCGTTTTCCTCTCACTTATGATATGAAAAAATTTAAGGTAGCTGTTAATAGGCATCTCTGGCAATTCAATGTCCCTCTATTCATCGTCCTAAGTGTACCTGAGTCCTTCTTGTTCAGGTCCACAATTATTACAAAAGAAACTAGGAGTGATATGCAGTTGTTTTATTGCAAAATAGATCGGCCTTAATTAACGCACTCCAACCCAAATTTCAAATTTGCAACCGTAAAAACAATCTTTAGATTGAAGTATAGAATGGCGATGTTTTGAACAAAGTGTGGAGAAGGTAAACGTTGAAGCTGGCTAGATGTCACTGGTCGAATTTGAAAGGATACTTTCTGTGATTTATCAATTGTTTACTATCTCTTTTCACTTGTTCGCTACCCGTCAAAATAATATAAATGTAAAATTTGACACAAATCGCTTTTTGGATGCGATATAGAAACAATGCTGCAGGTATTATTTAAGTAATTTTTTTGTGTAAATTAGGAACGTGTAGCAAAAAGTAAAACACAGTGCTAGGTTTTTCACAAATATTATTTCTCAATTGTTTCTTGTACTTTTCTAAAATATAAACACTAATATTGTTTCCAACTACTAAAAATTACAGAATAAGTATTGCAATAATTGGCATATGTTAAAGCGGTCTAACATTATGCTTTGTTGCCATAACTAATCAAAAGGTTTCTTATGGAGAATCTATGTTTCATTTTCTTCATTTCCTTCCTTGCGCGTAGCTTAAATACCAACTTTAGAACAGTGGCAAGAGCTAATTGCAGGAGACTCACAAAAATCATCCTTCTTGAAGTGAAATTGAAGATATATTTTCATTTAATAAGTAATGTAACGGATGCACGAGAAATTCAAATTGTTATTGATGTACACATGTAATTAATGTGGAGATAAAGGACGTGAATTTGTTTTCATAAGTATGTACATATTTAATTAGAAAACATTTAAAAAACGCGGTAGATTGGCAAAAACATGACTGTTTTGTAGAGGGGGAAAAAAGACGCAGTCATAATTACTGTCATTTTTATGTGGGTAGTTAATTGATGGATGCCGCAGCACGGCAGCACGGGTGACAAATTAATAGTCATGCTGCCCTATAAACTGTGAAATTACAATAAAATCTAGTTAGTGGCGTAAGACGTAAAAATACCTCATTTATTACAATAATAAAAGGCTAAGTTAAATAAAACGTAAATATGGTCGAGTTTGTCGTAACAAAAAAGATTACGCCATAGTTTTAAAATCGCGTTGAATGTGACGTAATAATTTAAAATAACGTATTTGTACGTATCAGAAGCGTTTAATACTGAATAATAAATATAAAAGACAGTAATCCGTCCACATTAGAAAATCAATATATAAAGAACAATAACTCGAATCTATTGATGTTCAAAGAGGAAGTGTTGCGGTTTGTTGCAGCACCCTTTCTGTAGTTAAAGTGATCATTAAAGAACTAACAATATATCCATCAGTTTATAACAAAATCTTAAAATTTTTGATAAGGAAATTAGAATTGTATTCATCCCCTAGCAAGACCAAAAGAAGATATTGCGAGATCAAAGGGATCAAGGTGCCTGGATTTCGCACACCGGCTTGGTCACATTATAGTTACGTCATCCATCGGCCTGACAGAAGTGACAGATAATTACGATTTCTAATTGTGTACATAAAGAAACGTTAATGTGTTTTATTTTCTCTGAATTTGAATTTGAATATCAATATTGAACGGAGAACATTCCATTCAAATTTGATAAAGAATTATTGTTGCATGTTAGTATTAAGAATATTACTTATAATTATAGGTCTGATAGTTAAATGTGTTGTAAACAAAACATATCTGCAATTGCGAATTTTAGTTTTTTAAATAAGTATAACATTTGATTTATTTTTATTATTCAAGATTATTAATATTAAAAAAGCTTATACGAATACTGAAGGAAACAAATTCAATACATTGATCAATCACATATTTGAAATTATATACAAAATTGAATGAATTTTGATAAATGATAACAGTAGTTATTTCTTTCACGATTGACCGAGCTGGGGCATCCTGATAAAAAAGGAGTTTGTGGGCAAATATTTAAAGTTCACTTACTGACACCGAAACAAGATATAAAATTTAACTAATGAATGATATCTTTACAAATTAAAACTATTCAGATCCAATTAAAAACTTAGAAATTATTAAAATAAAATAAAGAACACTAAATTTCAATTTTTGTTACGAGTGTAAGCAAACCAAGGAATTAGGTCCATGTTTACGTTCGTTACAAATGGTGCCCAAAGCGGTATATGTTTAAAACTAACATCAAACGTCACATCGACATTAGGGCTAACAGAAATTGACACCCAACAGCAGGACTGACGTAAGGAACATCACAAATTGGCGCCCAACGTGGGAACCAACACAACGTATATTGAGATACATCCATGCATTCATTTGTTTCTATACAATCATATAGTAGGTCAAATAAGTAAATAAATAACTTTGGAAACAGTTGTAAATAAAATCAGGAACCAAAAATTAATACAAAAAGCTCTTTGCTTAGATATGGCAATACAGTTCATTCACGAAGACCCCTTAATTTCTGTAGCATTTATTCTGTAAATATATCAATTGTTACAGCACTTATTCCTTAATTTTATTTATACTGAAAACAATACTATCGTGCTTGCATTTAGGAAGAGCGTATGTGTGTCTGTGTTTCTGTCTGTGCCTGTGTCTGAGTCCGTGTCGGTATCCGGGTTCGGGTCGATGTCCGCGCCCGCATCCATGTCCGTGTCCGTGTCCGTGTCCGTGTCCGTGTCCGTGTCCGTGTCCGTGTCCGTGTCCGTGTCCGTGTCCGTGTCCGTATCCGTGTCCGTATCCGTATCCGTGTCCGCATCTGTGTCCGTGTCCGGGTCTGTTTGTTTCTGTGTGTGTAGATGTATGTTGGTATCGATGAAAACGCCAGAGCCATAATGCTTACGCACCCGAAAGTTTGTGTTTAAGCTTTTAATTTCTCGAGCTGCTCAGATTTTGGGAAGACTTCAACGGCGGGCGGAGAGAGGTTTATTAAGCGTAGTTTTTTGTTTTAACAGATATTTCAGAAACAGATTCATATTTCGAAGATATAGATATACCTCCATATAGATCTGATATTTGTGGATTAATTATGTTCCATGCAATTTTCTTATAGGTTGTGTAATTTGGAAGCAAAAAAGTTCCTAAGGTAGAATTTATGTGTTTGTTCAAAGGTTTGAATAACTGTGTAACGATCCACTTTATTGGTAAATGTGTGAACATATAATTCTTAAAATGCCTAATCTGTTTACTCGATATCTTTATATAAGCGGTCGGCTTTGGAATTTTTTGGCATCTAAATGTGTATTAAGCCATCCATTTGACATAGGTTATTGTTTTGTTTTTATAATGTTGCCTATTTTTTTTATGAACGTATTAGGATAGAGGTTGTATAATTACTAAGAAATTACGATGAAAATTATTTTATTTAGTAGGTAGGAAATTCGTGTGTTGTTCCACACCAGATTTTTTAATGTAATTTAAAATTAGGCATTTTTTCAAAATTTTCCAGAACGCCCCCGTAAAACCGCGTCCCCGTTTTACTCGATACAAAATATATATTCGCCAATACTTGTAATCTAAGAATTTTTACCAAATAAACCGCAGAGCACCTGAAATTCTAAAAAATTTGTGTCACAATTCGGGCATATGCTAACAAATCTATACTATCTATACTAGTGGGAACATTCGTTAACCAAATTTCAGTCTGCCACAGTAAATTTCCAGCAGTTTCCTTTTCGTTATTTTAATTCTTTACCTAACATCAAGGGATTAGAGCATTAGAGAAATATTTTATTTATGGTCTCAATAAGTGTTAAACTAGATTAAAAGTGCTGTCGCCGCAGTAAAAACACCTGAGCGACCACAAACATTTTCCGTTTATGATTTCATTAAAATACGATAATTTGTATTTTGCGTGTGACATAGGCGACTACATTTTTACAAATTTCAGAACGAATTTAGTGCATTAATCTTAGTCTACAATCACAAACTACAATTTAGCATATAATACATTTATACAATTAATATCTGCATTATATTATATTCAAAGAACAGCGATCACATTTTTGTGATTAAAGGACAATTCACACTAGTATCTGTATCCTTGGCGTTCACTTTAACTGTGGAAACTATTAAACACACACCAGTATTTACGACTCCTCCAATCACTCTGAAGGCATTGTACAGGGTTGTGTAGAGTGTAAACATGAGTCTTATTTATTAAAAATTTGATTACATTAATCATGCGAGGTAAAGTCTTGTGACCTAAATGTATAAAATAAAATGATTAAGTATGATGAAAATAGTTTATTTCAAATTTGTTTTGTGACGCCGTTTATAAATTCGTGCGGATTATTGAGTTAGATTCTGCTAGGTTTGTAATTCTGTAAAATATTATACCAATAGAAAGTGAGCAATTACTGTTGCCCAACAATCATAGAAGCTTTAAGTAAAGCTATAAAACAATGTGTAATGCAGTTTTCGTGAGACACTAATGCCATTCTATTCTACTTTTTCTAAATAGTGGGATATTTCTTGTACATTTTCAAACATTTTATGTTTGTAATTTAATATATGGCATTTTTGCCTATTTTACCGTAATTCTGATTATATCTAACTACATTTTTATTTATTTATTTTCTCATAAATACTTCTCTTTGTAGATTGTAATACATGTTATTTCCGGCTTTGTACAAAATGAAGTAATATCACTGTACCACAATTATTACCAAATATTCCGAATGTATAATAAAATACTTATCTTTTTTGGGTTTTTTTAATGGTGTATTTTAAATTATACAATCTAAACGTTTCGATAGTACTTACAGTTGTCTTCGTCAGTAGTATCTGTTAAAAATTGTTAAAGATGTTGTAACCAATTTTTAAGAGATATTACTACTGACGAAGGTAACTGTAAGTGTTATCGAAACGTTTAGATTGTATAATTTAAAATACACCATTAAAAAACCCAAAAAAGATAAGTATTTTATTATGTGTGATAATGGTGAAAGTTTACATTTTCATATTCTGAATGTATGATTTGTTTCTTGACGATGGAAGCGTTTCAGCTCACATTATTTACAGTCTTCGAAAATTGTTATTTGAATTACGTCAGCAGTAAGTTAGTTTATGTATGACTAGAATGGATTAAATTTCGTGAAACCAGTAAATTCTTTTCACTTGACGCTAGTGTTTGTGTAACGATTATGTCAATGGTTTACAGTTCTAAGTTACTATATAGTGTGTTCATTCGTAGGACGTTCCTCTATTACAGCTTTGTACGCGATTATATTTAAAATCTGAATTGGGGAATGCAAATAGGGACGAATGAAGCATATTTTAAGTATATTCTACAAGGTGTATCAATAAGTGAGGCAAGTTGAAGAAATAGTCTTTTAATTGGAATACCCCGTTCTTTTTACAGTAAACAAAGATTTTATACGTTCTTTAGTAAACCTGATTTATGTGTTGGTCACTGTAATGTTTCAGACGTTGGGCACCCATTCGTGATGGTCCCTTCGTTGAAGACCGATGACGTAGCTACAGTATGACCAGGCCAGTGTTGTCACTATGCTGCCAAACTGGAACCGCTTCTTTCATTGTCTTTTATATTTATTATTCTGTATTAAACACAATTGATGGCCGCTTCTGATACGTACAAATGCGTTATTTTAAATTATTACGTCACTTTTAACGCGATTTTAAATTATTGCGTAATCTTTTTGTTATCACCAATTTGACAATCGCCGCACTTTTATCACTTTCACTTTTTATTAAGTCGATAAGGAAAGTATTGTTTATATTTCCTTATCACAATACTAATTAAATTCCCAGGTAGTTTCACAATTTATGGGGCACTGTGACCATTAAGTTGTCACTCGCGCTGCGGCAACAACAACATCCTAACCAATTTTACTTCAACCAACTACAAACTTCAACTAACTACTCACCAAAAAGTGACCGAGTCTTTTTTCTCCCTCTACAAAACATTCATGCTTTCGCCAATTTGCCGCGTTATTTAAATGCTTTCTAATTAAATATGTACGTACTTATGAAAACAAATTCACGTTTTTCCACATTAATTACATTTATACATCAATAACAAAAAATCATTTGTTTATCTAAACACAACAAATAACTATTCAATGTTTTACAGCTTAGCGCGAAATTTGAATTTCTCGTCCCTCCATTACATCACTTTCGTTAAATTTAAATTTTTACTTCATTATATAGAAATTTCTTTAAAAAAACTTAGGGAATGACTCACTGGGTTATTGTGTTTTTTGCTAGAGTTTTGCTAGAGTCTTGTTGTGAATATTGATATTCACAAATTCATTGTATAGTATATTCCACTTTTCAAATGGGGACTATCTTTAAATGGGGATGATATTGATATCGGTCTATGCTCGCTTTTACAAAGAGTAAAATAATTAGATATGGCTCGTGGCGATACAACTGAAAATTTCTTTTCGAGTATAGGATTAGCGTGGTTTTTGATCTATTAACCGGGAAGTTATATTTGTAAAGAGTTACTTTCTTGTCTTAGATATGATCTTTAACCTAATTATACGAAGAACTTTAATAACAAAAAAATAACATATACATTTTATGGAAAGGTTAGTATCTATGTAGCTTCGGTAGTTAATCTCTTCTATCTGTTAACTAATTTTCCTTCTAACGAAGAACGATTTAAGTATACTTTGGGAAAAATTAGCCATTTTTTTGCTACACCTTTAACCTGCGTTTAACACTTAAATACCTTGAAAAAGTTTGATTTCGTAATTGGTCTGCTTATGATTATTAAGCACTCAAATACATAGAAGATCTGATCATATGAACCATAGCTCGTTCTTCTCATCAAATTTCAAAGCTTAGTTATAAAATTTATGAAGTTGATAAAGTTAAACCAACAACTAAGTGTTATAATTGTAGAATTGTAAAAATGTTTGTCGCTCTTTTCATACATGTTCTAATGAACTATAAATTTGCTCCTTCGATTTAGACATTCTAAACTCACGTATTCCAATTGTTCTCCAAGAAGCGCGCTTCAACAAAAGGACGATTCAACCGGTCCTCCTCACTCATACATTCTTCGAGGGTTGATCCTGGTGGGCAAGCATGGTTTTTAACAATCAAAAACCTGTATCTAACTACTAATAATATTTCTGGAAACTTTAATGCAATATTTCTTTACGTTTCTATTTCTACTAACCCCACATTGCCAACTTACGTAAAATTTACTTAGTGTTATACACTACTCTTATTTATTTATACCAACAAAACGGGCACGCCCCTTTACATTGTTGACAATTCAAGCCCCTTTCTTTATACAACTTAAAATATTGAACATAAATACATATTCACAATACAGTAAAAAAAAACGTTTTTACTATTGGTCCATGCTTCATAGAGAATCGCTGCACATAGACCAACTAAACTTTGTTATAATAGTGCATATTAACTATTTTTTATATAATTTAGGATTTATGTTAAATGTATTGTTGCCAGACTATTGAAGCATTGGTGGTTATTACTAATCTTGTCATAACAGAGTTCAGTTTGTAATCAGTTCGACAGGTTGGTACATAGAATATATTTTTTGGTATGCAATTTTCTAAAAAAAATAAGCAAGTTACGCCACCAGCCGTATGTTCTTTTATTGCCCATGTATCGAATAATTGGGTATATTATTTTATTAAACGATTCACTGAAAAAGCAAAAAATCACTTCATATATTTTAGGCAGTTATGTTTGAGATCGTGTCCGCTGTTTATCAAGATTAGTTTATATGACGGACTTAGTAACATACGATTTGTGGTTTAATGTAAGAAGTGAGTACGTTTGTTTACTAAAATAATATTTTAATATAATTAATTACTTTTTAATTGCTATAATAACCACAATGATAGTTATTGGTAGTACACGTCGTCGTTGTCAATAACGTACTATTTAATAAGGTTCACAATCTAGAGTCATTAGAAATCATTTTAATTTCCTCTTAAACTTCGGAGCCAGTATTTATACTTTACACATTGATGTTCATTTTGTAATAAATATTTTTCATTCACCTTTAATTGGAATAGTGCATTCATTTAACTCGCATAGTGCTTGTAAAGGAAAATAGTTCTGATGACTATCATCTTTGCTTTGATAGCCGTAAATGAAATGAAACTCCTAAACAAGTTGCTACTTTTGATGTTCCACGAAGCAGCCTTTTTAAATAGACGATAATGTTTATTTGTTTATTTGGATAACGGTGTTGTAGTCGCTAGCTTTTAAAGGAGATCTTATTTTAATAACTCTCCAAGTTGACTTAAACATGCCAATCTTACCATTAATTGAGAAAATTATTAATTTTGCCGTTGGTTGTTCGCCCAAAGCCTATACTTATTCTTAGGGTTATCTGATTGTTATCGGCGTTTTGTCTCTAGTTTTGTTATGCTATTTACACCAATCACAAAGCATATTAAACGTCGTGTCAAAGACAGACTATCAATTAGACTCTTGAAGCCTAAAGTCTTTTTCACCACCAAAAAAGCATTAATTCCTGCACCTGCGTTTTCTAGACCAAATTTTTTCTTGCCCTTTAGTATTTAATGCTATGCTTCTAGTATTGGTTGTATTTTTCTCCAAAGAAAAGGTGATTTATGAAATCTAACTGCATATTATTCTAAAACCCTTAGCAAATTTGATCGAAATTACAACGCAACCAAAAAATTGTGTCTTATAGTTACTTTTCGGGTGCAAAGTTTCATAATTATGTTAAAGACATCAATTTTGAGCACGTTACAATTTAATTTACCTGTGAAGTATGAAAAACCCTTCTGAATTTCCGATAGAGTATGCAGCTTTCGCAATACGAGTTCAAAATTATGCACCAAAAAGGTAAATTTATTTACCCTTAATTCATTATACTGTTTCCGAGTTGGATTTTAGAACGATGCAAAAGGAATATTTGCAACACACTAACATAATTCTTAAGAACAAACGTGTGGGAGAAATTTACAAACGGATTTCAATTTTTTAATCTTATAAATTCAAATAAAATCAACGTACTGATTGTAAACACTTAACTTACTCTTATTGTTTAATGGATTTAAGTATGATGATGGTTGGAGTAAGACCTAATAATCCCACTTATGTATGATTTTACTTGGAGTTCTCAACAAAGGTCTCAATAACATAAAATATTTGATTTTTTACTTCCAAGGTTAAATTTAAATTTGTTTTGTGTATAATTACTCTGAAAATCATACATTAATACTTATTTGTGTGTGTATGTATATACATGAGTTGTGTTACGGTGTGCAGCACTGGAACGTATAGTTGTGGTGTGATGTCACCTGTTGGTGTAGTGATATTTTCACTGTCGTCTGTTAATGCCCAATTGAAGTCTGTAAAAGAAAGAAGGAAGTACTGGATGAGCGCATTACAAGACGTACTGTAATAACCAGGTTACTACTGACCGTGAATCTATTACATATATCATTAGATTTGGATGATTGTTTACTCCCCACAGGTAAATGCATGCAATTTTTTGGTTTTGGATGGTGTTTAATGTCATTACTAATTTCATTAGATGTACAAGTATCAGAAGTGCCATTATTTACGCTGACATCCGATTCTTCACTTTGTTCACTACTTTTGTGATCAACAGGAACAGCTTCATCACTTTCGCCATCTTCGGACTGGTTATTTGCTTTTTCGGATTCGCATGCAGATGAGTTTTCCAACTCCGCAAGATAATCTAAAGCCTGTTGTTGTGTAAAACCGCCAGGTGACCACATTTTTTACTACGAAATTAACCCCGTAATAAGTATAGAAGTATCTCACAAGAACGTTCACTTGCAACTAATTTCAAATATCAAAGTGCTTGAATGTATAGATCTCTATAGAAGCAAGTTATAAGAGTTTGATGAAAGTTTCATATACCGGGCGCGTAGGTGAAAATACCGAAAATCATTTATAATTTCAGACAGACTAAACAAGTTCTGACCTGCAGTAAACTCCCAAAAATTACCATAACAACAGTAAATATCTCAACGTTGTAATTATTTTTGCTATACAACCTCGCAACTGATTATGAATATGTGAACGGCCAAAGTGACGGTTCCGGCAGTTATACAAATACTACAAAAAATGGCTTAATTCTCTTAATATATCTTTATATTCTAAAAGTACATAAAAATCTAGAAAAAAGTCATAATACCTCAACACCGTAACTCCAAGGACACCGGAGAAACAACATTATAAAGAAGGCACGCGGTGAAGTTGACCGCCGCGGCAGTTCTAGTGTTAAATAAACTGATTAAAATATAAAAACGAAAATTTTCTCAGAGCCAAGTTGTTGGGCACGTAACATATTTATTTACACCAAATTTATACTACCTACCTATCTTACCGTTTCGTAGATCCACATGGTGGCCCTCGAATTTGAATCACCCTGTAAATATATATATATATATATATATATATATATATATATATATATATATATATATATATATATATATATAGTATATACATATAGATCGTAATTTCAGGTTTCCGCGAGTGTAGTATGCAATATCGTTGTTTCTCTGGGTTTTTTCTGCTGCCGTTCTTTATGACTCCTGGAACTGGAGTTCAGCAATCTTCGCAGTTCCGGAAATGAATTTTTGTACGATTAAAGCAACTTTGTTTTTCCAGCCACTTTTAGCTTTATATTCAGCCATTTATTTGAAGTTCACTACTTGTTTGGTAATCCCTCATTTATATCGCTTAAAAATCATTCCATGTAGTTTTTAATTGATTAAGATCAAACAAAAATTCTGTTCATAGAATACAATGATTCAAAACATTTACTTAACCTTACACTTGATTTAAAACAAAAATAGAAAGCGAAATTGTATTGAATATCAATACCTACTTATAACTGAAAACATTGGTTGTGATGTAAATGCGAAAATTTTTAAATTGTATTTATTGAAGTAATGGCATCCCATAATCAGTTGCGATGGAGACACTGAAAAATCCCACAATCGGCCACTTTTGGTACGAAATACTGTCACAATATAGCGTTTTATTTAGGTGGTTGGAGAAAATAATATTGTTAGAGTCAAAAAAGCTCAAATTACTCCGACCAACGTATGAATCAAAATACCGACTGACAAATAATATTAACGTAATATACCGCTTCAGAACTTATTGCTTTGATTAAAAATAAATCCTTCTGTGATAACTTTTTATTGCATGAAGACAATTTCTGTCGCAGGTACCACCTTTGGTGTGGCAAAAATGTTAGGAGTAAAAACGTGTAAATATGATTTTCCACCAAACTTTAGTAAGCACTTTCTATAGTAATGTTTATTTTATAATGTGTGACCATTAGACTTACAAACTTGTAAATTAACTATTTGGAATTGATTACTAAAATGGTCGCACAACAGATGAGCACACCTTTGTTATCAAATAACGTGTATCATTATTTAGTAACAAAACAGTAACACTAATCCAGATGATTACAATTGTCTATTAAGCAAGTAATTTAAACAACTTTTCTTTTTGTTTCAGGTGAGTCTTTATTCTATAATTGCCTACAGCAAAATGGTAAGAAAGCAAAATTTTCCTATCAATTAAAAAAAGTTTTACAATTGTAAATAATTATATTTTAGATTTTTAAATTGAATATTTCATTATGAATTATATGTAGTAAGGGTGGAGAATAGGAAATGACGTCATCGGTATTGGGTGCAAGGCTTTCGGGCTGGGGTAAGTGTAAGGGTGGAGTGAACTTTTTTTCGGGGGCCATTTTCAACCTTTTGATGGCATTTTCAACCCCTTTGACGGCATTTTCACCCCTAGTTGGGGTTCTTTTGGCAATATTAAGAGACATTTTGACAGTACGACCCCTGTCGGGAAGGCCAATGCGCGCACACGGGGCGGGTGGGTATAGTAAGCTGACCAGATTATGACTCATCATTATATTTTGTCGCCATTTTGTTTATAATTATGAGTCGTAATTAAATCGTGGCCCAATTTTGTTTTAATTTGAATCAATTAAATTTCGCGGCCATTTTGTATTTAATTATGAGCTACAATTAAATTGTACCACAACCCTTTCGTTTTAATCATGAATCATGATTAAATTCCGCCACCATTTTGTTTTTAATAATTAAATTGTATCACCTCTACCTTTTTGTTTTTAATTATGTCGTAATTAAATTTTGTCGGACATTTTGTTTTGGTGGACATTTTGTCGGCCATATTTGTTTTGGTGGGAAATTTGAAATAGTATTCTAGTAAGGGGGGCCCTCATTTTGTTTTTAATTATGAGTCATATTTAAACTTTGCTGGCCATCTTGTTTTAATTCGCCCAGTTGTGAGTCATAGTTAAATTGTACCAGCATTTTGTTTTTGATTATGAGCCATAATTAAATTAAGCTGCCATTCAAGTCGATCTCAAATACCACGAAACAAAAGTGATTTGATTCTATTAAGCCAATGTCATCATCATATGACATAGTATGTACAAAACCGTTTTTCTAAATGAATATTAAATTAGTTGTTTTGCCTGGAGGTCCTAAAGAACACATTGAAACATCTTTACTCTTTACCCTTTCGCCGTACTTTGTTGATATGAGGCCAAGATTGAATATTGTTTTTAAAAGGTTTAAAACACGTTGATGCATTTACAGTAGATAAATCTGTAATTAAAACATGGCATAAACAATCTGTACAAGTAGTTAAATAAACTAAATAAAATAAGGGTTAAACCAAAAACAGTCACTTACCAGTGTTGTATTGAAACAAGTTCTTGGCAGGTTGACACGAGAGTGAATAACTGCTCACTTTCTGTATTTTCCTTAAAAATAGCCAATATAAAGTACTTATCCGTTTTCCCAGTGATTAACATAAAGTAATTATATTCTGGATTTTCCCAGTTATGTAAGCAACAATAACAAACTTTCAATATTCAAATACCTCTATCGTGCCTGGCCAAAACCCCTTATTACATAAAGTGATACAAGTCTACCTTCATTTCCAATTTTTATTATACACTTCATCTTTTATATACACTTTGTTTTTGAGAAACTGCGGGGAATTTGAAATAGTGTGGTGCCCACATAGGGATTTTGAACAACATCAATTTCAAACTTGCGACTTGTTTTCTTGTATCTGGGTTCCTCTAGCTGAAACAAGTTTCAAGCTGGAATCACAAGTTACTCTCTCCTAAAGTCGTAATTAAACCAACTAAAGCACTAAATTTTTTTTTCATTTTTAAACTTGTGGTTAAAAACTTATTTACAACATCGGTAATTGATAAACGATTTAATCTAAAATACAAAAACATTAAACCAACTAAAGCACTAAATTTTTGTTTCATTTTTAAACTTGTGGTTAAAAACTTATTTACAGCATCGGTAATTGATAAACGATTTAATCTAAAATACAAAAACATTATCGTATAAAGTTCACACATCGAAATGGTAATCCTGCAGCGTCGTTTTGTTGTAATGGAACCATCTAGAATTTTTTTTTAGAAAGCGTAAACGGTCCAAAGGAACAAAAATGCCCCCCTTTACCATTCTCGTCAATTTAAGTCGCTGCCCAATGATCGCCTGGTTTTTTGCTGAACCCGTCTTCACAATAGTTGTACATGATCAGGTGGGTTCCACGGTAACTGATTAGAAGCACATACAAGTTGAAACACATTCATGTGGTTGGGGATCAATTTCAAGCATCTCAACATTTGTACCGCATACATCTTTGGAGTTGGTACGTGTCCAGTCTTAGTAATAGTAATGCGTTTTCCAGATCCCACACAGGTGCCTATATGTAATGGTTTAAATGACTATACGCTTTTGTTTCCATTTTTAATTTTTTAGTCGACGGACAACCGATCCCGTGTAGGTTCAGTATTCGTTTCTTAAGAAATCTTAAAAACTGCTGTTTTTCACTACCCTTAACTTGAATTTTGTTAAACGGCTGCAACGCTCGCATCAACCCCTCTTGAAAATTACTGTAGGGCACATACCCCGACCGCCATTTCAGTCCATGATATTTATTCTTTATATATCTTATCTGTCTTGACATGGGTTTTCGTATAAAATAATTCCGAGGTGATTTTATCAGCATCAGCAGTAACACTCGATGATCTGTAACTACTGCAATTTAATTCAGTATAAATTCGTTGTCAACACCTTTAAATCCTTGTACGTCCAAGTATGCGTCCGTTTTCTTGCAACTGCTGCTGTACACTGAACACAACAGGTGAAATCAACCATGCTATTCCCATGTTTATCGATCTCGATCACGTTATCGAATTCGGCATACACCAAACAGTTAATGGTTTCAGCGAGAGCCTCTTCAAATTCGACTTGTGTCGCAGAGAACCATTTCCAACTAAATTTCATTGCGTGCTAGCGTTTTCAGACAAGTCAGGTGTTCGGTCAATAGCCATTACACAGTAGCCGTTGGGGTAATCGCTTCTCGATATATCGTTGCCATCATTCAAAAAATAAATACCCATACTGGGGAATGAGGTGTGATACGCCCTTACATATAAAGCATTAGCTGAAAAGTATGATTGTAAAGCCTTCGGAGTGAATTGCTGACCATCAATATATAACGACTTGTAGTTAATATTGCTGCGATGAAAATTGAACGGGTTTGAGGCGTAATCAGTGTTGAAGGCTTTGTTTGCTACAAACCCTACGATGCATCATAGGAAAACATTATCCAATAATTTTCGCTGTATGCCCGCAGGTATAGCTACACTTTTAAGTTTGTCCTTGTAACAGGGTATTTTACTGTAGTTGTTTCTATAGCTTTAGCGTGCGCAATTAGAATAGTGGGATTTATCCTCATACGTCTCATCCGTAAACCAGTATCCATAATTTTCGTCTTATGATTTGAACCGTGTGCATCCATTAGACTAAATTTAGCGTTTTACTCAACACCGCTTATGAGAAACTTTTATTGATTAAACAAATGCGAGTGTACGTGACCAATCATCTCAATCTGTTTGCTGGTCGGTGAAAGTGCCTGACGTTTTGAGAGACCGTTATTTGCATGTCCTAGTGTATTCATTTGCCCGGCTTTATCATTGTGCCATAAGGCATAACCTAGATGTAAGGTCTTGGCCTCCTTTCCATAGCTTAGCAGCTTCGCGATATATTAACGGTAGGCATAGGTGTTGTTTCATTGTGACACCATCTTCTGGTTTAAGTAAACCCACACTTGTGAGAAAAGCGAATGCATCCAATTGTTTACCGGTGTTACAATATCCGCGTCAGTAAGTGCTGTAGCATCTTGCCTTAGAACTTTACTTGTGATGCGAAATGTGATCTGGCTTAAATCGATGTAATCATTTCCATTTCCTGACACTATAAATTCTACTGGAGCGTCACCACTGAGAGTTGATAAGGGTGTGTAAAATGTCCATTCACAGCTCTCGATACTTTTCTGAGTCGACGGTAAAGCGAACAAACAAATTCGTACTTGATGTATCCACACTATTGCACATGTAGAAAAGCCATTATTTTAAAAATATATCATCGTTAGTAGAGTTCTACCTGTCTCGTAAAATGTTTCTTAAAATGACTCCTTAACAGGCCGATCCTCTATGACGTCACCGAGGATATTGGTCCCTGTCCTTAGTTTCTTTTCCAACGGCCTTTGCACGAGACTAAAATAACGGTATTAAACTTCTAATATCCGGCCTAACTAGCTTCCTACACCATGCACAGGCTGATATGGTGCACCTCAGTAAAAGGAACCGATACTGTTACCGCCCTGATTCACATAATATTGTTGGTAAGGACAGACCATTATTGTAATTTCTTAAAGTGTAGCTTCAGACACGACGTTCCAAACTCAAATAGCATTGTTGCACCTATATCTGTTTTTATTTTTGCCTCGATGTTTTCAAATCATCGTATTATCACTGACATGTAGTGTACTGGTGAAAAAGCCACTTCCTTATGGCTCCCATAAGCATAGTTTTCTGAAGAAAGGTTTATTATATGCAAAAAAGGAGATGAAACATAACCCACAATTTGAGATTCAACGATGTCGCAATAAACAAACATCTGCGTTTGTCAAATTATCCATGTACTAGCGGGGTGCGGTTAGTTAGGTAAGGTTATTCGATTGTTAACAATTTACTTATTAGCTCGTGGTTATTTAGCTCGTGGGTGATTTCTACGTTGGCGTAATTCCCCGAACCGAGACGCGACACATACCTGCCGTTCTCAATATAATTGGTTTTCTTGGTGTCGTGTTGAAAATGTACTGCAGCTTTTTTTTGATATCGCCTCTAACACGTCCTCTTCCCCTGCGGGTGGGTCAGTTCTATAATAAATGAAATTGTCTGTTGCACTTACAGCGGCAAAAGAACAAGGGTGCTGAATTTACGAAACGTATACAACCCACAATCCTGTTAATTTTATTCGTTTTGGCAGCTGCGTAGTAAAACTTGACGTCATACTACCAAGAAAATACCGTATAGAACAGATGCTCAATAAGGTAAGATAAAACTCCATTTTTATATACCTCTCATCTGTGAAGCTCAACTACTAAATTTGTCACTCTATCCACTCCACTTAACCAACTATTGTTTATGTAGGCCACGACCCTTATCTGCTAAAGTCTTATCGACTCTGCTCACTCCAATTCGTTTCATAACTCTTCTCAAACGTGTACTTAGTTATGGCGATTCTGACGTTATATTTAGGGTGGCGTGCTGTACCTAAGCCTTCCCCGTACAGGTTACTCCACACCTCCAAAATGTTCTCTTCGTTTACAGCCGCAGGGGCTATCTTTATACTTGAATGAGGGTTATTATTATTGTAAGCAGGCACAAGTATTTGGAGTACACCAATATACCTGTAGCAATTTTTATGCAAATAATGCCACATCTTTGTATTCAATGTTTTATTAAATCTTTCAACTACAGATGCTTTTACATCGGGGCTATTTGTTACATAGAGGTTGATATTTTATTTCTTGAAAAAGTTTTGTACACTGCCCTTCAAAAACTCTTTATCTTTATCCATTTGCAGATTTGCCGGTGTATTGTCACAGTCCTTAAAAATAGAGGCGAATTCTTCAATTTCAGATGAGGCTGTCTTCGTTTTAAGAGCTCTCGCCCACGCCCTCTTGCTAAACACATCAAAATAACCGTTAATATGTAGTTGGGTCCACTGTTGTGTTTACTTAAAGTTCGCATATCACGAAGATCCGCTTGTCACCGCTCGTAAAGGTCGCTCACAAGATGTTTATTGCAAGGAAACTTTTTTCTGACTGGTTTACGCATCGTATCAGCCTCCTGTGCCAGTAGCCAATTCTTCACTTCACCACATTTACCTTTTACAGCGTTAGCTAAAGGTGTTATACCTTAAAACCCTGTTGGATGCGAGGGATCATGGTATACAGCGTCCATGTTATATACGCCACGTATACCAGTCTAGCGAAAGACTTCTTCTAGAGATCTTTTCGGTGTTTTGTGCCGCTCACTATCGGCATCGTAAGTCTCACCTATAGTCGTAAGGGTCCGTTCAACGTTAGGTGATACAACAGCATCACGTCTTCGAGTATTTCCAATGAACTCTCGTGGTATATTTATTTCTTTAATGTACGACGCAAACTGTTGCCAACCGTGGGGGTTTGTAGTTTTTCTCTGCCTTAACGTTTCGTGAACCAGATCGGTAACGTTGGAATGTGGTATGATTTCACCTTTTATTGTGACAAAACTCCATTTATCCAAAAATACGTCACCGACCGCATTCAGTATACGAAAGAAAGCCTCATCTTTATTTTTATACGTAGGAGGAAGCGTTGATACTATTTCGTCGTCTACTAGGCCTTTGCGTGTCGGTAAACCTCCAATACCTGCATCATCACCGCTCATGGTTATGCTAGCAGGTTGACGTAAGTGATTGGAAAAGTGTACAATTCTTTGAAGAACTCGATTGTACTGTTTCCATTTGTCATGGTCAGTCATTTTGGTTTTTAAAACTTTATCCAAATCGTTACCTAGCTGAGTTGTATTGTGTAACATTTGGTCCCTGCAAGCGTTGTGGTCCATAGTTATTGGAACAAACTACCCAGAATACCGCCAAGTAATGGACCTCACCGGAGTGATAGTAATGCACTGGCCTGTTGTACAAAAAACTATTTCTTCCATTTTATAGCTCCGCCTCTTTGTGCCAAGCGTCTTAAGGTGTACTTATGTTGAGAGAGTCGCTGCTTATAATCACTTGACAGAGGTACACGACCATTTAAAATATTGTGTACACACTCGCAGATACATTCGACCTGCATATTAACCAAACATTTCAATAAAGCGTAACGTTTACTTTCGGGCTAAACATGAAGGATATCAGTGTTTTTGATTAAAGCGTCAGCCATGATATATGATGCAATATTTATGACTGTGAGGTTTGAAGAATTTCTTCGCTGTGTATGCGGGCCGAATACATTTGTTCTATATCGTAGCACGTCCGGCGTATTCTGATTTAAATCAAACAGTAAACAACCGTGTGTATTTGAACTGGCATCCTGGTACGCAGCCTCTAAAAATTTCGGGTCGTCGGGCCAAATTTGTCTTGATAAATGCTGTATCTGAGCTCTGTCACGCGGATTCTTAAACAAATTTATGTAATGAGCGATGAGCAAGATATCTTACAGACGTCCTTGATGAAATATGTTTTGCGTTAAGAAAACAAAAAACACTTAGGTTTCTATGATGACAACCGTTGGTAAAAATATCAACTACCGAACCGTTAGATTCTCGCATTAGATCGTCAATTATTATTAAGACCGGTTTTTAACCATCAAATTGCTCCATATCAGGTAAATCTCCCTGATATTCTACCAAAAGATCTTTGAATAATGGTTGCTATTCTGTAAAACCAAATCACTTTTCAAAAGTTGTATCGCAGACAGTTTCAATATTTTTTCTCATAAGCCGATGGCCCCACAACTATTGCTGAAAAGGGATACTTAAGCTGACCCTCCATATTGAATCTCTACTACTAGCGGTCACTCTGTTATCATCCTCGCTCAAACGCAAAAAACAACCTTATCAGTAACTATTTCAAATTTTCTCGCCAAATACAAAAATGGCTGCCAAGATGGTCAAAATGGCCCACAGAAGCGTAGACAAAACAAGATGCCCAGCAAATTTTAAATATGACCCATAATTAAAAACAAAATGAGGGCCCCCTTACTAGAATACTATATAAAATTTCCCGCCAAAACAAAAATGGCCGACAGAATGGTCACCAAAACAAAATTCCCCTCAAAATTTAATTATGAAAGCAAGAGTTGTGATAATGCAATTTAATTATGATTCATAATTAAAAACAAAATGGCGGCGAAATTTAATTATGACATAATTAAGAACAAATTGCCGCCAAAATTTAAGTATGACTCATAATTAAAAATAAAATTGCGGCGGAATTTAATTATTAGTCATAATTTGGTCCGTTACTACCCCCACCCACACCCCCTTCGCGCACATTTACCTTCCCGATAGGGGCTGGAATGCCAAAACGGTTCTTAACACAGTCAAAAGGGCCTTAATTAGGGGTGAAAATGCCGCAAGAGGTTGAAAAGGCCATCAAGGGATTGTAAATAGCCCCCGAAAAGAAGCCCACCCCAGCACCCAAGCCTTCCACTCAACACCGATGACGTCATTTCCTGTTTTCCACCATATCTACTATTATACAAACTCTTTACGTTTTATTACGGACAATTTATTAACACGTCAGACGAATTCATACAATGTTATGAAGGCGCTAAGAAAATTTAATTATCTAATCTTATAGTATATCAGGTACGTTAAATAGTTAGATGTTTGATTTATATATTATCAAATCGTCTTGAATATAATATTTCAGAACACAATCTACGTACGGCTAACTACAAAGGATTTCCCAATTAAAGAACAAATTTAATAAAATTTATTCATATCAAAAGTTTGTGATTCATCATTGCTAGATTAACATTAAAAACAAAGATATTTTTTAATATGAAATTCGTTGAAAAATAGATCCGAATATTCTATAACCAAATTAAATAACTGCCAATATGAAAAAAAAAAAACGAATTTGTGAGCATTTTACGCATGAATCAATATTTAACAAGCATAATATTGCTTAAACAAGGGAATAGCATCAATTAAATGTTAATTTATACATCCTACGTCGAAAATCCTTTTAAAAACTTACACAATACGATTTAATTATGGTAATCAATGCTACACTGATTTCATCAGTTGCACTTACTCTAGAGTTATTTTAAATTGTTCAATTAATTTTCTGCTGTATTGATATATTTTCTTACGGTATATAGCATATTATTTGTATAATTTAGTTACGATCGTATTATAACGTGAGTTATAAAATTAAGTGATCTATGAATCTGAATGACAGTGCCACTATCTGCCATTACAGAATGAATGAAGGAATGTTATTGAAGTTTTGGTATACAACTATAAAGTTACTTAAAATTTAGGGTACATACATATCTCCGTGATTCCGGATATTTTCAAGCAATACTCCGCAATTCTGAAACACCCTGTAGAATTGAAATTGTCGTGTCCAAGCTAAGGGCTGTGACGTGACACTTCTTTAAGATAGCCCGGAGCTTAGCCCCCGCTTGGATTCGTGGGCGTGCGGTCGGCTTAGAAAAACACAATTAAAATTAATGGGAAACGAGTTGGCTTGCTCTCCTATAGCCCTGAAACCAAGAAAGGGACCGCAACAAAAAGTGCATTACAGTTAATAAACAGTAAACATGAAAAAAATAGCAGAAGGAGCTGGGCTCACCAAAAAATTTAATGCAAAAATTTTAAAGCGACCCAAAATTAGGCATAATAAAAAAAACTTTAAGCCCAAACGTACTGAATGTAATAACCCCATAACTATACTCGGTTCACATAGTAAAAAAAATTAAATTATTAACACACACAAGATGGAGCACAACTTACAAACACAGTAATGGTGCAAAATGCCAATGAACATTCCTTGAGTGCGAACAAGCACCTACTCAAAACTAAAATTTGTATAACGTTCAAAGTTCAAAAATAAAGAAAAAGGACTAATGAAATGAATTAAATATAACATGCCGTGCAACACTCAGATCACTAACATGCGCTGGGAAAGGTTTTGCAAAGGAATATCTGTAAAGTTGACATCGTTGACACCAAATAATGCATAAAGTTAGAACAATTGGTAATATTGCATAAACCTTACTTGTTATACACAATACAAAATAGCAAACATAACTAAATTATGCATACTCGCATGAATAGCATAATTTGGTTGCAGCATGTAAGACACATAGAAATAAACCATTTTATTTTCTTTTAACTCACACACACACACACGCGCACGCACGCACGCACGCACGCACGCACACACACACACAAAAATAATATATATATATATATATATATATATATATATATATATATATATATATATATATTTATTTATTTATTTATTGTGTGTGTGTGTGTGTGTGTGTGTGTGTGTGTGTACACAAGGTGTCCGTTTTCGAGCGCCCGCATGGGGATCACGCAAGTTAAAGTCGGTCAAATTAGTGCAAAGTTTTTGAATTATTTCAAGAAAATTAAAATTTTGATTTTCGCTTTTATTTTTATAAGCCAAAACCACTAAAGCTGGATGTTTTTAACTAAAACATTATGCAGAAACTTTTTCACAAGGAATCTAAATCTGTCATCGTAATTTCCATAGCACCTTAGACGCAAAAGATGCAATGTCCAGCTTTGTTTTTTCTTATGAGCGCTATTTTAGATTTTTGCCTTTTTTTGTTAAGTTTTTTTTTCTGAATACAATGATGTATCTATCACACATAATAGTTTCGCCTTATATTTACACCAAAATTGCCAATTTTCCAATTTTGAGGGGTGTGCTTTGGAAAGATAAGAACCTTCGATTATTTTAAAGAAAAATTTGACAGTTTTACCATTATTTTGACTCAACAAAACAAAGTTTCCAAAGCAAATAATAATAGTTACTAAAATAAAAATATTATACACAAGAAGAAATATGGTAAAGAAATTACAGCGAGTGTTCAAATTGGCCACCCTACATTTCAAGCCACAAAACCTCTCGCCCTCTTGGATTATCTATTGTTCTTGAAACATTCCTTTTTCTGATGTCATGTCTAAGAGTGGTAATAATTCTTCCGCGAAGTTCATTCCGATCAGCTGGTAACGTTTTATAAATTTAATTTTTCATTGTGCCCCATAAATAGCAGTCTAGAGGAGACAGATCAAGCGACCGTGCTGGGCAGTGTACGTCACCGTTACAAGCAATAACTCGATTGGGGAACATTTCCGATAAGTATTCCTTAACCCTCCTAGAATTATGCAGGGGCGCGCCATCTTGTTGGAACG
Source organism: Vesta saturnalis (assembly GCA_036346205.1). Taxonomy (NCBI): domain Eukaryota; kingdom Metazoa; phylum Arthropoda; class Insecta; order Coleoptera; family Lampyridae; genus Vesta; species Vesta saturnalis. Next base: position 5,867,719 of record JARFJB010000966.1, on the reverse strand, counting down.
AGATTGCATTTAAACGCTGAAGAGTAATATTGTTATCCATAAAGTCCACTAAAAACATCCCTAAGATACTGAGATAACGATTGGCATTAAAATTTGCTTCATAGATAGGTGGACCTATTACTGTATCGCGCAAAAAACCAATCCACACATTAAGGCAAATGCATATTTGCGGTCACCGTTCTTGAAACTGATGTGGGTTCTCAACTGACCAGTAATGCTCATTGTGCCGATTAAACATTCCTGAATTAGTGAACTTGCACTCAGACCATATGACCTTATCAAGGAAGTGTTGATTGTTCTGTAGCTGAGTTATGAGAAACGTGCAAAAACTTGTACGTTAACCACTGTCTCCTGGATTAAGAACTTGCGATACATGGTTTCGCATGGTTTCTTGAGTTATCATCAAACGACTTGGTGTGATAAGCCTAGCTGATCTGCAACTACCATCGTTTAGACAGAAGGGGAAAACATGAGTACTGTGTCGGACTTGCAAAAACACTGATATTCAATTCTCGTTGACAGTAGCAATTAAATATGTCATTGATACTAGCCTACTCAAAAGACGCATACATGGCAACAGCGCTTTTAGTTTGTTGTGTATTCTATCTTACTTAGCACGTAAACTGATAGTACTGTCTTTGTTTTACTTATTATGAGCCAGACCAGCGATAATATATTTTCCATACGTATATATATATATATATATATATATATATATATATATATATATATATATATATATATATATACAGTGTGTCCGAGATTCAGCATGCATGTATTGCTATATTCGTTAATATTGAAGATAGAATGTCGGTTAAATGGGGAAAGCTTTAGAGAATTTTATGACTATCATCATGGTAAAGTCAGATTTGAAGTAACTTTTTTTGTTTTTGAAATAATTGAAGAAAACAAAAATTGCGCATTTTCTACTACCCCCTGTAGCTCTTTTATTTGAAGTCTGACACCATCTTGATTTGTACATTATTATGACACTTTTAAAAGACAATTTTAAAAAAAGCACCAAAATTTATCTACAGTCATTTGTTTTTGAAATACATACACTAACTATTGTTTTTCATATGGACCCCATCTTGGATTTTTACATTATCGAATAGTATTTTTTATCACCTTTTCAGCGATGTATCACATGATACGAGAATTTACTTCCAACTATCAAAAATTTAAAAAATATAAAATTGAAATAGTAGGCCTTGAGAAGGCATGGATTAATAAATTAAAAATTTATACAATTAGATTCCTAATTATTGTAATTTCTAATAACTAAAATAAAACCAAACCGGTAATAGTAACTATCATGAACCATGCTCGATATGTCCCCCTCTACACTCCATACATTTTCATATCATGTAATACATTGTAGAAGAGCTGTTAAAATCCACTATTCGATAATCTAAATATCCAAATAGCGTCCAAAAAGCTAGAAATGTATTAAATTTTGTAAGTGTTTATTGGACCATATTTTCAACAAGACATTTACGATTTGTAAATATTCAAAGCAAAAGTCATGATTATTTTATTAATTTTGCAACAAATCTTAAATATTTCGAGAACGCATAACGTTCCATTTGAAAAACAAAAGTTATGGTCATTTCAAATTTGCAAAAATTGACCATATTTTGTAAACACCCAGTATAGTATAATCGGGAAGTATGAAGGTGGAAGATAGAGCAAGGTCTTGTTTACCAGTCTGCCAAACCTTACAGTTCTACTGTTAATATTAAAGTCTTCAGAACAATTTATGTAAAGGTATACATTTTCACTTTTTTAAAGAAAAAATGCTCTAACTTGGCAACGCCACAAAATAAATTTAAAAACGAAGTGCCGTTTTTTAGCATTCAACAAAACAAATAATAATAAAATTAAATAAATATAGGGTTCCATTTAACAAAACAAAGCTGAGTCCAGTCCTGCAAGTATGGAACACCCTATAGGGATGAAACTATTTCTATTCGATGCACATCTAGGTCTGATATAGATCGGCGCTATAACATTTTTTTTATTTTTAATAATAAAGTCAGGATCTTCAGACGGCGTACTACTGACTCACCCTGTATACATTTGATATTTTTGTGAAACGTAGATGTTATCCGTATTATTTATTTGTGGTTTTTCTACATTATGCAAATACAAAATAATTTTTGATTGCGTCTAAATATACGGACCAACGTTTTCTTACCGATAAGGAGTTGGAATATGTTTTAGAAAATTTATCAGGGAGTGAATATGGGTTTGATTTCGATGACGACGACAGTATACTGCCGACCCCGATTTTCTGCCAGATGACTTAGAGACGAGTAATATAATTTCAACCGATGAAAATATTCAAGAAAACCCCGAGATTCAGGACAATGACGAAGTCGTCCAGACAACTTCGAAGAAAACCTCCAAAAATGACTATAAAGGTACATAGTCATTTATGTATATAATAATAGATACTTGGTATTGTCTGTTTGAAAGAAATCGATTTACCTATGTTGTTTTATTTGTTTGATAGAACTTATTGTATGTGTTTTCTTATAGATATTATTTGTAAAAACAAGCACTTAGTCCTCAACAGGCAAACTTTCTTCAATTTCAAGGCAATACCGCATTTTCCCAAAATGTCTTGGATCTTGAAATCCCCTTTGAATTTTTTAGTTATTTGTTTACTGATGATATTTCGATAAAATCGTGGAGGAATCAAACCTATATGCTATCCAAAAGGACCCTAGTAAACCACTGAATATAACCAAAAACGAATTCAAACAATTTCTTGGAGTAAATTTGTATATCTCTCTTGTGCATTTCCAAACGGTCGCGCTTATTGGTCTGAAGATTTGGGATTTTTGTAAGTGATAGTTGGAAGTAAATTCTCGTATCATGTGATACATCGCTGAAAAGGTGATAAAAGATACTATTCGATAATGTAAAAATCCAAGATGGCGTCCATATGAAAAACAATAGTTAGTGTATGTATTTCAAAAACAAATGACTGTAGATAAATTTTGGTACTTTTTTTTTGTCTTTTGAAAGTGTCATATATATATATATATATATATATATATATATATATATATATATATATATATATATATATATATATATATATATATATATATATATGCTTTTAATGAACGATCAGAACTTCAACATAATAACATCAACTGCATTTATTTAAAATTAACTTTTAAAATACATACAGTAATTGGTGGGACTGAGCTGTCGAGGAGGCAAGTCACACTCATTTTAAACTTAAGTTGTATTTACTTCCCTAGTTACGATGTTTTATAATTTTTATACATATTGAATGATCACAGTCAATTTTTGTGTATGTAATGCGAGATCGCAATTCACTAGGGTTTCGCACATGACTGAATGTTAACTATTATTTGCTATACGCATTACTAATAAACAACTATATTAATTGCTTTAATGAAAGAGCAGAAGTTCGGCATTATAACGATTAAATGTGTTTATTTAAAATCATCTTGCATACAGTAAATGATCAAATTGAGTGGGATTTTGAACCCACGACCTCTACTTTGCTAGAGTAGGGCTCTTCCAACTGATTTCATACATATGGATAATTCACGTCGTGTAATACTGCAAAACCAAAATGATTAAGCAAATATAGAATCACTTTAGGTACATGTACCTATTATCCATATGTATGAAACCTCAGCAAGTATAATAATGTAATTACAACTGCCAAAAAGGAATATAACGATAAAAAATTGTTACATATTAAGAATAAATCTAAGCTTGCTTGGCACTTGGTTAAAGACGAATTTAATTTGGATAACACTCAAAATTATAAAATCTCTCTAACACAATTGTACAATGTACATTACAAGATCATACCGCTATAGTCAATGCATTTAATGACATTTTGTCAACTCGGTGAGAGAAATTACCAACATAGTAAAGCCCAACCATGAACTTGCGTTGAACAAAATTCCTCACATTACCTTATCATTATTTTTAGCTCCAGTGTCATTCGATTAGGTCAGGAATCTATTAGTTACTATTTCGACCTAAGATTCTTTTGGTTACGATGAGATACCGTGTTCTTTACTTAGTTATGTTGCTCACATAATATCTGAACCTTTGGCAACGTAATTAATGAGTCCTTTACTAAAGTGTTTTTCCTCAAGAACTTAAACTGGAAATAATTGTTCCAGTATTAAAAAAAGGTGATCCTACTCTGACAAATATTTATATACGTGTCTCTCTCCTATCAACCTTCTCAAAAATATTTGAAAAGGCCTTCTTTAAAAGTTTATATAAATTTGTGTGTTCACAATGTATACTAAGTAACTGCCAGTTTGGGTTTAGGAAAGGTAAATCAACCCTTGATGCTGCCATACTTTTCTACAGCTCTATTATTAACTTCATTGACAACAAGTACAAGTGTGCTGGACTTCTATTTGACCTGACTAAAGCATTAGATATCACCAATCATCAACTGTTGTTAGACAAGCTTTTTAGATATGGTATTCGAGTCCTGCTCTTGACAGGTTGCGTTCATATTTATTTAACAGGACAAAAATCGTTAAAATTCTACAGGGTCATCAAATATTATTTTCTATACCTCTTAAAGTTGAATCAGGGGACCCAAGGTAGTATATTGGGCCCTATTTTGTTTTTGTTATTTTTTAACGACTTTGATCTACAACGCCCAACAGCTATCAATTCTTATTTGCTGGCGATAGATCCGTATCTGTTCGGGCTCCCAACTTAAATTCCTTATCGAATTCTCTAGAAGAAGTTTTAGCTAACACCCTGGAATGGCGTAAATATAATGGTCTGTTACTAAATTGTGAAACAACTGAACTTATCAATCAACAACAATTAATAAACCGTTAAACTTGAGTGTTCTAGGTAAATTAAACAAAAAATCTATTACTGTTGTTGACAGAATTAAATTTTTGGGACTCCACTTTAATTTGCTTCTTTCTTGGAAGTACCATATCCGCTGGATAGTTAACAAACTTTCTACTTACAATTTTTATTCCGTAAATTGTAAGTTTGGAGATATTAAAGATAGTGTACTATGGATACGTGTATTCCCATTTAAGCTACAATATAATGTGTTGGGGTAACCCAACATTCTTTTCTGAAGCTATTATAGCTCAAAAGAAAATTATTAGAATCATTTTTAACAAAAACGGCAAAGAGTCGTGTAGAGTAATTTTTAAATCCGGAAAAATTTTAACCATCAATTTATATACTTAGTTGCGTTTCTTATATTTACTCTCATTTGGACAATCTTCTTCAGTACAAATCGATCAAAGTTTGTCGTCACAATACTTGACGACTTAACGTTCTCTATTTGCCCAAATAAAGACTTTCATTAGGCCTTGATGGTCATTTTTATGTTAGGATTAAGTTGTACAACCATTTACCTCTTAATATAACGAATACTATTGCAATATAGTTATTTAAAAGTCACACCAAAGAATTACTTTTGCAACATGACTTTTATTCTTTGGAAGAATATTTTGAGACTTCATTTAATTTGTTGCTTGCTCTTCGCTGCAAGTGTAATTGTATTATGCTATCCTTATTGTTGGTTTCTTGTGTTATTTTTACATACGTTTTTATATACACTGCATGTACCTATGCATTATGACAATTCCTATACACCTTCATGTGTCGAAAGGAAATAAATATTATTATTATTATCGTTATACCTTGTAAAAATGAGGTCCGGACTTATGAATACATTTTTTACAAAACCCTCGTGAAACATTCAGGCCCATTTTGTTGTTTCAAAGTGTAATTAACTCGTACAAAGTGGCCCTTATTGAATTTTTGTACACTTTCACTAGCTTTCGTTGGTCTCTAGAAGTGACAAGTTTTGGACGGCCAGCACTTTTTCCTTTGATATTAACAGCTGCAGTTTCTCCAAACCTTTTAATAACGTCTGCCATTGTAGGTTTCACTAAATTCATATTCTGAGCTATTTTTCGCATAGAACTGCGTTTATGATATTATTGCACAACAAGCACACGAATTTTTAGCACTGTTCCTGGTCCTCCATGGTTTTACCTTCACAACTCAAACTTTAACAACTAATGCGAACATTGACACGAAACAAAAATTCCACAGCCACCCACGTAAATAATATAAAAGCTTGATGCTGTCCGAATTATTAGTTGCCAGGAGATTTGCGCAATACATTAATCTGTTTATTCTGCATAAATGCCGGATTGCGTTTATTATTCTAATGTATCATAAATAAAGTGGAAAATTATTGTTTAACTCTTGTTTATTCACAAAAAAAAGAACAATAAGTGTGCACGGATTTCTATGTTGATTTAAAAAAAACTTTTAGTGTCCGAACATACAGTTACTAGGGCTCGTATAAGACAGTCAACCAATAAGGCTCAAATTGCAGGATCACACAAGTTTTAGATAAATGCATGTACTATATTTGATGTCCAGAAAATAAATTAACTTTAATGTAGGTAAACTATAGATTCTATATCTCATCACACAAAAAATGTTAAGTATTAATTAATTATTAATAATTTGTTATGTAAAGATCGTGTTTATTTGTCGGCAGTAGCAAAGTTGTTACTGTTAATGAATAGATGCAAGAAATAATAAAAAGCTTCACCAAACATAGAGATGATTGTGTTTCCCGAATACAATTGAAGCATTTGCTTTACATCAGTATATTGATTGCAAAACGTAATATGTCAAGCTGAAATAGTCGTACGGAAGTGATTTAATCAAAAACCGCACTTTATTTCACTCCAACGGTTTACAATCAAACAGTCAAGTGTTTCCATACACTTAATAGAGCGAGAAGTATATTTTAGAACATTAATCTACTGGAAAAACGTTTGTAATTATTGCAAGGTGAAGACAAGGATTTATCAATTCACAATGATATGTTTTTGAAAATCTACTAAAACAGTAGTAAAAATGTTGTATTTTTTATTCATTGCATCCAATTTCGCCTAATTTGTACGACGTAATAAAAAAACTGTATAAAAGGGTTTTAAAACGTAATAAAAAGCTGGTTAAAAAAGGCAGCTATCTTAGACATGCATGTCTATAATAAAGTAAATGTTCTTTTTTACAATACACATTTTAAAGCAATACAAAATTTAGTATATGGCTACTAAATAGCCTAAAATAAAAAATAATCTAGCTGTTGACACAGTCCATTTTATTCTCGGTAAAGTTCTATACAGTTTATCTCAGCTATCAAAATAGTAGAATCTAAATTTGTAAATTTGGTATATAATTTGCTGTAAATAGAGTAAGAATTGAGATACTGGGAAAGCAAAATTGTTAATCCTTCTGCGCCTTCTATAATAAAACATTTTAATCCTTTACATAAAGCACCAACTTTAGGCAATTTGCAATTTAAAATCACCAGCAAAAAATACCACGCTGGATACTACTTACTGACGATATTACTGAAAGGTTCTTTTAAAACCTGTGGTTACAAAGTATCGTAATCCTACAGTTAAACTTCTTATTCAAAATGCTAAATTGAAATTGATTTTTTTTATCCTCATATTAACTAGAAAGGTAATTTTAAAAGTTTAAAATTAAAGCCAAAAGTAAAATTAAATCTTATAAAAGCATTTAGTAAAGATGAAATTAAATATTCAAATGCGTACCACTTTTAATAGAAGTCTAGCAATATCCATGTTTACTTCTAGTTTCAGAAGTCTGCAAAGAAACGAAATGATTAAGGTGAGAACAGTGCTATCTGAAACTTTGGTTTAGTTCTATTAGGTTGTCTGTCTGAAGTACCTCTCAAAATTAATTTCTTTAATCACTTTATGAATTTCCGAATAGTAAGTTTATAAAGTAGGTTACTAATGGACGTTATAGAATCTTTTAGCCAGTAATCGTGTAAAACTTTTATTATACAGTGTGGAAAAAAATTCTGGGTCACCTGATATATCTCGCAAGATACGTTTTTCTCGAAAAAACGCTCGAAGGGGTTAAAAGGTATTTTAAAGTTGTCGTCTTTTGAAATGCTTTATTCTATGCATAGTGGCGTACGTTTAAGAGGCCAAAAGGGCGCCTTTTTTTTTAATGATAACCCCAATTTTTTTCAATGTAAAGAAAGGACACATTTCTTTAATATTTTAGATCAGAAATTTTAATATGATACATACACAAAGTTTCTAAAAAAAATGCAAATAATGTTTTAATTGTGAAGATTGATTTAATTTAATATTACCTAGAAGGCATTGAAACAATTGCTTTAATGTCAGTTACGTCAATTTTGCTGTAGGTAAATTTGATTCTTGTGCTTTCTCCGTTATATGAAATCTAAAAAACCTTACTAATAATATCTCTTTCGTAAAAGGATCGCATAGAAATTCTTATGTGTGTATGGTTATAGAGATAGGAGAAGAACTGCGGTGGAAATCCGCGCTCTCTTCAATAAAATTCATCAAGTCGTCCGCCTATAGCACGTTTTATCGTTAGACTATGACATTGTTAAATAGTTAATGGGCAACCGTTTAAACCGTTTGTTCATGTAACGCATTAAAATTTTTGTACTACAATATTCAAAGAAATATGCTCGTTCTGTATTTATCAAAAAATAGAGGTTGCCATTTTAAAAGAAGGTGCCCCCTTTAGCCTCTTAAACGTACGTGACTGTACATAGAATTAAAGTACTTCAAAAGACAACAGATTTAAGGAACCCTTTGACCCGTTCAAAATGATTATTTTTTTGCATTGACGTTATTGAAACATTTACACTCACGAGTGTACATTCATTCGGTGACGTTGTGCTTATATAAGCAAAATAAAATAAATTTTTTATAATTAATTAAACAATTTCCAAAAAAAGAACTTAACGGTTTTACGCTCACGCGTCGGGCATCGTGGACTTCGCCGCTTCTAAGTTAGGACTGTCACTGCTTCGCATACAGTCGGTACGAGGAAGCGGATCCCGTCCAGGACTGCAACCTAGGAAGAAGCTACACCCAGCCAGGAGCCGAAGCCATCTAGGACCAGCAGGAACTACAGGGATCAACACAGCAGAGGAATAATAAAAAAGACATCAAGGAGAACAGCCAGGAACCACAAGAAGCAATCACAGGGAAGGCAGCAAAGGTATTAGCTAATTAATGAAGATTTTTTCAGTAAAATTTTTATTACTAATGCTAACAAGGCAGCGGCCGTATCCCCCTCCAAGCTAGATAGATCACCTCCTTTGTCCTCTATCGCCTCATCCTACGTCCCACCCATTGCCAAGCCCGTTTTATCTTACCGTTCCGCTACACAATCTAAATCTACCTCTAAGCCTTCCATTCCTAATACTACCTCTAAATCTTCCGCTGCCTACAATCCTGTCGCCCGATATTGCATCCGCAATATCCTTTCCCGCTTAAACACCCAGAAATCCTTCTTACAATCCCTCGTCCCTCTCCGGCTCCCCTGGTTGAAGGTTAATCTCAACCACAACTGTACCTGCTTGTTGGAAACACGCGAGGCCCTGCTAACTACGATGCAGCAAACTATTCAGCATCACTTCGGTGAGCCTCCATTGACGCTGGCGCAGCTATGAGGTCCCCGAACGCCCGCTCCCTCCACCAACTCCAACCCTAAACCCATGTATTTTTCCTGTGTCATCCGTGGCGTAGACAAGGACATCCTTCCCGAGCAGATCCGAGATTCCATTGACCTTCCCTAAGCCAGAAAATGCATCCGGATCATATCAAAACTACCAACTCTCCCACTTCCTTCATCCGCCTGATAACCTCTTCCCAGTCAACCCTCCACTACCTTCTTTCCAACGGTGTCTACCTTTCCGGTAGGCATTATCCCTGCGATCAATCGCATGAACCTAACCCAATCCTCAAATATTGCTCCACTTGCAATGGGACTTATTTTCTGGGAGCGTCTCACCCGTACCCTCCGTTGCCCCACCTGTGGTGAAAGCCACAAAGCCTCATCCTGTACTATCCTGAATACACCAAAGTGTAATAACTGCGGTGGACCTCACGCGACGTATTTCTTTGCTTACGCGACTCGTCGTGCTATCCCTACCACCTCGGCACAGACTGCCGTTCCTAAACCGCTCCCTCATTCCACATCCGACACGGAGGATGACAAACCTCAACAGCCTCTTTCCATTTCCGATTTTATCGCCTCCTCTACCCTCTCCCTTATGTAATTATTCCTTGAGCGCAAAGCCGACAGCTGTCGATAATACGTCCAGCGAATACTTGAAACGCCGTACCAGAGTCAACCTTTTTGGTAATGATATCGCTATTTCTGCCCACCTAATCCGTTAATCTTCCACCGTAACCACTCACTCTAATACCTCTCCCTTACCCTTAGTGCAATGGATCTCATAACAGGGACGATTAATGCGAGAGGTGCCCGTCGAATGCGCCCTCTCATTAGAAATCTTCTAACCTCAAAGAATATCCATTCAAAATCATCGAAGCCAAACTAAACAACCGATGTAGTCTTGACATTGCCTCATACAACTCGTTCCTCCAATTTAGCGCAGACAATAGTTTGCGAGGCACGGCACTCATACTCAAAAATTCATTTCCTGTCACGCCTTATCTTCTTCCGTCGCAGCTACATCTCTAATGTGTTGCTGCAGAACGGGGTACTTCCCCCTTCCCGTCACTTTCTTTAGTTATTACAATCCTCCCGAAGAAGTCATTTCAAGTGACCTGCTATATCACATCTCCGCCCTACCCAATGCTATCTTCCTAGGAGATTTTAATTCCCGACATACACAATTTAGAGATTCCATCACAAACAGAAGCGGTATCCACCTATCCCACAGCATTCTTACGCTATCACTGTCCCGGATAAGGAACACCAATCCCACCCTCATTAGTCATGTCCTCCGATTGCCACTTACGTGAAACCATCACATCAGACCACCTCCCTATTCTCGTCAAAAATCACTGCCCCGTTCCTCCTCCTCCTACAACTCATATTATCCGTAAAGACTTTCAAACCGACGATTGGAATGTATTCAGAGAATACATCACCAACAATCTTCAGACGTACGATATCCACACTCCCAACGATGTCGAGACTGCGGTCACAGACCTAACTTCTGTTATCCCGCAAACCTCTCCTACAATATATCCTAACCTTGATCAAAGGGAAGAGGCGAGTATATCGCGAATTCCTCAGATCAAGGGATCCCGCTATCAAGACTGAATATAACCGATTAAACGCCCTAATCTGGCGTAAAACCAATACATTCACCGAAAGGAAATGTGTCCACGCTACCTCCAATCTCAATTACAGAGATGGGAAGAAGTTCTGGCACACACTCAATATACCCACTAAACGCAAAACCAAGTCTAAATCCCACCTAACCGATCCAATATCTAGCGATCAAGACAAGGCCGAAATTTTCCTGAATCATCTTCAGTCTGTATTTACTTCACCTAACGATTCCTCGTTCGATTACGATTTTAAAAATCGTCTAGAGCAAGACCTTGAGGATTTCAGAAACTGCGAATTGCCCGAGAAAGTCCGATGAGAATGACCCGAATTTCTGCCCAATTACTCCTATGCAAACGCTCAACTAGTTCCAAAAAGGGAAGATATCCGCACCTAGACAAGACGGACTCAATAGATTTATACTGAGACACCTACCATCTTCTCCAGCGATCCGACGGTTAACATCCATATACAATAAGTGCCTCACCATTTCATACTTCCCGACGGCATTGAAAACCGCCTCACCCGTCATGATCCCTAAAAATCTCTCCGACTTGACGGAACCCTCACCCTACAGACCAATCTCTCTCCTCAGCTGCATACGGAAATGCTTTGAGGATATCCTAGCCCGAAGGCTGTCAGTTTGGCCTTCAACCCAATAGAACCTGTCAAGACCGATTACTAAAGATCCTAACCGAAATGTCACAAGCCTTTAACCACCGCTATTGTAACTCCGCCGTATTCTTAGACATAAAGCAAGCTTTTGACTGTCTAGCATGCGGCACAAAATCCAATCCATCCGAACTTACGAAGCTATTACTGTAATATCTAACAGATGGGATGGTAAGCGTCCGAGTAGGCTCAACCCACTCCCGAAGTTTCACCCCACAAGCAGGCGTACCTCAGGGTTCTGCCTTGACCCTAGTGCTGTACGTTATATTTTCCCGTGATATCCCCAGAACCCCCGGAGTATCCCTGACAGTTTTCCGACAACACTGCTTTCTGGGCAGTTAATCGGTCAACCAAGAACGCCTCCAATAAAATCTCCACTATTGGGCCAACCAATGTAGACTCTCCGTAAACCCGACCAAAACACAAGCCATCCTATTCCGACACCCCTATTACACGCAACACAAACTACCCTCACAAAACAAGGTAACCATTTCCCTGCAAGGGGAACGATTACCGCTACGTCACGACATAACCTACCTAGAAATTACATTTACCAGGACCCTGAACTGGAACGCAGACCTAAACAAGACTGTAAACAAAGTAATGAACCGATCCAACTTTCTAGGCGGCCTTCGAGGCCGCATAGGTGGTTGTCAACCCGAAACCCTACAGCATACTTACAAAACATTCATACGGCCCATCATATACTTCCGTGCTGCATTGTACGACACCATAAAACCCAGAGACCTAAAATCCATAGCCTCACGTTAACGCCGAGTCTTAAGGAGAATACACCGATTACTCTACAAAACACCCAACGAAATCACTATACAACACGCTAACATTACACATATCACACAATTCCTAAAAGCACTACAACAAAATACACGCGCCGTAGGATATTTGGCAAAACAGATGCCACCAAAAACATTCTCCGCATTCCACATACCCCCCTTACTCACGTCCAATGCCTAAGATCCCACAGAAAAAAACCGAAAAAATAAATTTAAGCACCCTCCAGCTATCCTCACCCAGAACATCGAAAACCTCCCTCAAGAATTCGAGAACCTCCTAGACAAAGAAAATAATATACATTAATTCATTTTTTCGCAACCACTTAACACCACGCACTACATTGTACGTACAAATAAAATACACAAAATATTCCAATCCCACTAACACACAAGCGACCCAAGACTGAAGAGGAATCAGACTCCTGAACAGTCCGCAGAAATAAGAATATGAATAAGCAATACTAACAATAAAGCATAAAAAGAACAAAAGTGTTTGACGACAGTTTTAGCCGAATATCACACGTACGACCATCATTTCATCACTCGAAACATTTATAGTAGAGGATTAAAAAGTCGTTTTTTATAAAAAAGTAGAGTAGTTAGAAAACAGTTATTTTATACTACAGCATAACTTAGTTTTTATAAATAAAAAAAAGTATGGAAATCGCAAACTATTCTAAGCTTTACACAAATGAATGCTAATATGTAGCCTTAAACTAGAAGCTTAATCTTTGTAGAATGGGCTACTCTAAGGCATTGTTTGCCACTAGCTATTAGCCGGAATTGTTTTCTTAATGATCTATAAAGACAAATTGTGAGAGCCACTGATTCCTGAAATGAAAAATAATTTGAAATTTGCATAACGATGATAAAGACGCTGACTTTGCAACCAGGCAGATCGGATTATACAAATCATATATTCTAAATTGCTGAGCACTTGAATATGAAATATCCAGCTGTACCGAAACTTTTGGTAACTATCCGCCGTAGTGAACTGCCATGCTGCAATGTATTGAAAATATAAAGGAATTATTTACCCAAGCTAACCCTTTAATATGTAATTGGAATGTAAATATAATTTACATTCACTGAATTGTTTAAACTTCGACAAACAAGCAGGAAAATAAATACATCTGATTTTTACTTTTAGCAGACTCAAAATTTTTTCCATTGTCGAGTGTTGATAACTATATGCAAGTTTTAGTGTAAATTGAACTTTGTCCACTCTAGGTAAGATGTCTTTAATTTAAATTGTCAACTGACTTTTCTAAGTTTCAATTGATAGAAGCCCACTTTAATTATAATTTCAATAATCAACCTCACTAAGGAGTATTAATATTTAATATTTTCATTGAATAAATTCAATTGATAATGCGATAACTATCAATAAAACCAGTGTTTTTTTATTTTATTAAATTGATCTCTTTGTAATTAACTGAATTCATTTTTAGTTAAAGATTACTATACAAAATAATGTACTAAACGCCATTTTTGCTTAAGAAAATTTTGCTGAAGTCGATGAGCATTATTTATCACTATAACTAAAAAGGCAGTAATTAATTAACCAAACCTGTATTACATCATCAAGTGTTAGGCAAAATAAAATTTTGTTGGACTGGAGTATAATTCCTTTTTATAACATATTGGGGTCAATGCTGTTAAAAACCCTTGCACTTGGAACAAAAATTTCTCAAGTTTTAATTATTCATTTAATTTGGTTTGAATCTTACATTATTTTATTAACCTTATTGCGATGCAATTAAATATACCTTGAAGCACTTTTGGTTGCCTACGCTTTTATACAAAACACCTTTACTTTTACAATGGTTTTTTCAACAATTTATAATCTCTTGAATTTTAACACACATTTGGCTAGTTTATAGGGAACACTCTTTATTTTTAAATAAAAGTTTTTTGATTGAGTTAACTTTGATGTTTGTTTGTTGAAGAATTCCTAAATAAGTTTCCCAATTAATTTCCAATCCTCGCCAGATGGATGTTTAAGAAGGAATTGTTTCACAAAGAAAATAAAGTTTCTACTCGAGAGTGCTGAGTATTCATTTTTTTCGCATATACCGGTTTTAAGAGTATACCATTCATACAAGTCATCACGAACAGCTCGCATTCAACCTTATATGCATGTGAATCTATTATTCTGTGGCTTTCAATTTTCAACTTTGCTTTGAACTTTCCGTTGACCTCGCAGTTGCACTTGCCGTTATTTTTGTCCTGGTTATTGTCGTCACTGTTCCATATTTTTATACTAAAAGTAAGAATATACCATCTGTACTTGAATATATTGCAACTTACCTAGAAATTCCATCTACATTCATCTTTGGTTCATCTCGTAGAAAAATAACTGAAATAGAATATCATTCATCATTGTAGAAATCAACACAATGGTCAGATTTCTTTATTCATAATCTTCACACATAACCTTACTTCCTCTATGTTGCTTTCCTTCATACTAAAATAAGGAAAACTCCTTGCTTTCACTTAAATATTATTTACCTTTAACCTTACCTCAAATCCCTTTTCCAACTTCTTTTTTCTTTGCTTTTTTGTTTGAAATCTATAATTATAATTGTTAAAAATAGTGTATTACTTTATCACTAAATTACATACTTTTTCATTAGATCTTTAATTTAATTTTTGTGTAAATCGTTTTTTAACAACTGTTTTGTAAACAGCTGTCGGCCATATTTTTATCTTTTAGTGTTAGTAACGTATTAATTAGCAACCAAACCTGCGTACACTAGTTTAACTTGAGATATTTTCCATATGTCTTAATATTAATTTGATATTGTTAATTGATTACATTTTTGTTAGGACATAACAAGTATTTCCGAATTTACATTATCATTTAGCAAATTGACTTTTAACGGTTAAAAAAACCTGCTATACCTTTCGAAAGCCTTTCGAAATTAAATAGGTTCCTATTTATCTATAATTATGATTTACTTTAAAGTTATCCTTTCGTACTTTTAACGTTTTACGAAATAATTTTGTTTAAACTTAAGATGTCGATATTTTCTTTTTGTTTTGTTTTCTTTAAATGTTTTAATTAACCAACTTATCTACGTTATACATTTATAAATTTAATTTTGTTTAATTGCGTACTTTTCCTCCTTTTGGACGTTAATTGCCAATTTATTTGTCTTCTGTTCGAATTTATTTATTGTCAAAACACGGTTTACTGTTATATGTATTCTTTTTATGTGATTTAATAATTACAGGTTTTGTTTTATCCCACAACATTCTTTTCTTTTTCCCTACTAGTTTCTCCAGTCTCTTTTCCTACGGTTACCTACTCGCCTTTTTCTGACATCGTTATTCAGGAGCTGGGATAATGGTGAATTCTTCCTTTTGGGAGCGGCTCCAGGCACCATTTTTATCTCTACCAGAACTTCAGGTACACTAAGGTAGAGAGAGTGCAAGGGATTTTTAACAGCATTGACCCAAATACTCAATCCACTGTAGAAAAGCAATCTGATAACGATATGTTGATTCATCGTGACCATAACAACCAATTAAACACTGAATGGTATCGTAAACCCATGAGCAGTAATAGGTTTATAAATTGTTTTTCGCAACATCCTATTACGATAAAAATTAATCTAGTACTTGCACTAAAAAATCACACACTCAAGCTGTCACATTAAGGTTGTTATTAAATTACTGTTTAGTAGCCCCGTCACTAAGAACACTACAGTGACATTAGATAACGATATGTCCAACCAACAGCTACCTCTGCGCACCCAAGCTACAGTTTGTTCTTTCCGTTCATGCCGTCACTCACACCACAGATAATCAACATTTTCCATAACAAAGATATTTAGTAGAAATTCAAAAACTGTATACAACCTTTACACTAGACTCAAACCACCGATCACCACTATGCAATCATCCAATTTTGTTTATTCTATTAAATGAATTAACTGAGCTAAAATTTATATAGGCCCAACGGCAAGAAACCTTTTCGGCAGAATAGCATCACAAAAATGATATAAAACAGAACTGAGCTAAAATTTATATAGGCCCAACGGCAAGAAACCTTTTCGGCTGAATAGCATCACAAAAATGATATAAACAGAAATGTCCATTCATGCGTTCTTGCAGAACATGCACCTACTGAACGTTACTTGATGGATTTCGAAAATATTAAAATCTTGAGACGTGATAACAATTACCAAAAATAACTTTGATTTGCACTAACTTCGAAAACAACAGCTTCAATAGGAGATCGTACATCAGAAATTTAAGTAACATTTACAGCTACATGTTATCGTTTGAACAATAAATTCTTAGATACTATTGTCATAATTCATACATTTATAAAAAATAAAATTAATAAATAAAACAAAAAAACGGGGGGCATGTTTTAGTTAACAGTACAATTATTGTTTTGTAGAATTCATAAATCATTTATGTTTAACAAGAAACTGTTACGGTAATAAATATTTAATAACAGAAATTGTTTATGATTTGATTTCATTATACGATATATGTTATACAAACGTTCTCATATTGTTCCATTCCATCGTAGAGTATTCTTCCGCATTTGTGTAAATGTATCACCAATGGCAGTTTACATATTTTAATTACAAATGTTTGTGGGTTTTTGTTGTTGTAGACTCTTTTTGAGAATAGGAATATGAACAGGGAAACATTTATTTAAGACACTAGCTCTGGTAGCGGTGGAGCCAGATATCTTACTGGAATCAAAACTACTGATTATCAATTTTAGAAAATTGTATCGAAAATAAATTAGTATGGCGAAGGGTTAACGAATGACACATATTTTCCATAATTATGAAGACTAATACATTTACAAAAAAAATGGCCCTTCCTATATATCCGTCAAATGACGTTACAGGAGAAATAACGATGTGCCATATTTGTTATTAATCGCTTTAGCTAAAGATCAGAATTTAGGACTGCACCAATGTAGCTAGATCATTGCATTTTCGTTGTTCGTTCAACTTCTTGGTCACACCTTACAGGTATTTCTACAGACTTAGTCTGCATGACTGAAGCGTGTTGTTGGACTTACATTTCGTATAAGGTTTATTTTTCAAAGATATTACATCGGAATTAGTCTTAACGAACCAGGGTTACGAACAATAATAACCTATACGATTGTGTTTTCTTTAGAATCACTAGCTATACTTATGAGGATGACTTCAGGTACTGAAAGATCAACGTCCAAAGTGGATGACTGCTTAAAACCAATCTTCGAGAATTCAGATATAGCAAGACATGCATTTAGAAACAAGACAGTCAACATTCAAACTGTACTAATCAAAGAGAGTCATTTGAAGACCGTACAGACGCAGGCGATGTTGTCTCACTTACCGCCTTTGTGTTGGAAGTTGGAATGAAGTTTGCATTGGGGAAATTGCAGATCTAGCGTTCTTTGAGTTAATAAATGTTAGATTATAACAGTTCAAGATGCAGGTAATAGATTAGAGTTGATACCACGGATGTTACAATAATGTACCAAAAGCACTAAGGTCGATTGTATCCTGCCCACCTAAATATGGAAATAGGGCAGGATTTTACTCATGAGGTTTTGTCTTTATTTTTGATAATTTTCGACTCTCAATCCGATAAGAAGATTAAAGTGAGGGCAAGCAGAGGTACAGGATAAGCATGGAATAAGTCTACGGAGAGTATGATCGGTAACATTCACCGATCTGGGATAATCGGCGAACCAAAATTAAAGGGTCTAAGTAAAGGGTTGTGGTATATTTTCAGCTAACTATACATTATCGGTACCTTTTGGTGACTGTCTTCACCTTTATGAATTATCTAAATCTGAAATGTTTTGCTCCTAAACTGAAGTTACAGTTTTTGTTATCCGGGCATTAAGATGGATCAATGATTCTTTAAAATTTTACTTTTAATTTACGTTAGATGACAAACCCATAATCATCCAAACGTGTTATTATTACAATATGATCTGTTACTAATTTAGTATAGCAGTTCACAATTACAAAACCTAGGTTCAAACGTATTAAATCTGTGATTCTAGAAAACAACACCGATAGGGTTCAGATATCTTTTTTTAATGCATTTCTAGATTATGTTACGTATATTTATGTGAACGGATTAAGCTATTGGGGCAAGATTGATTAATCTCGAGAATTTCAATTCTTTTGAATTTATTTGTCGTAACATTGTTTTAAATACTTAATTTACGTAGACTATTAAGGTGGGAGTCATGGGTACCCCATGCCAGCCAGGCAGGTACACTCTTACCATGGGTTCCTTATTATTGAATCTACAATTTTATGAGTTCTATAAGGGCTGTAGGTCACCTATTCCATTACCCCTAATCTATTCTCATTCTTATTCTTCCTTTTCGTCCTCACTGCCTTCCTATGGGATTGAAATTCCAAAATTAAAGATTTGAAACAAATACCTGTGGTTTCTAGGGCAAAAAATACCGGAGGTAAAATCTTGTCCCGTTCGGATAACCGGGAGGGCAGGGCAAAAGGGACCTTGGTCATCGAAGGTACTCATTTTAAGATCCACTATTGGAACATAAGCAGGTTTTGGTTTAATCTTAATGCTGTTCACCAACGTGTTGATTAATACCAACCTGACGTTTTGTTTCTAAGTGAATCACAAATCTTCCCTAAAAGCTCCGATTTGCAATTTCCCCAATACAATCTTCACTATAATTATCGATACAATGCAGGCGTATGTGCCTATCTCAATGACGTTATCGCTTTCAAGACGATTTCTTCTTTGGAGAATAAAAAATTTGTTTAAACATTATCGTCCTAAACTTGTGAATTCTACTGTTGCATTTAAAGGTCTCTTAATGACAGTACTTTCAAACCTCCTTCGATTACCTTTAGTTTGAAAGTTGACTGTCTTCTGCCTCAATTCTGGGAGATTTCAATGTTCGTAACTCTCAACTCAATTTTCACCAACAAGAATCCTTGATAACCTAACCGTACTCCTTATATTGTAGATATCTTTCTTACATCAAACCCACTTCTTTATATGACTTCAGTTCTTTCCTCCCTAGGTCTATCTGACCATTGCCCAATAGAAATAAATTGTACTTTCCTTAATTCCTCTGTTTTCCGCAACTCTAATAGAACCTTGTGGTGTGTTAAGTCAGCTAAATGGAGTGATTTACGGGATTTCTTTGAAACCTTTACATGGCTTGAATGTTGTTTTAAGTCGCCTTTTTCTTCAGATATTGCTCTTTCAGTATCTGAAGTCATACTCATGAGCATGGCTTTATACATTCCCAAAAAACAATATCCTATAAGTTATTCTCGCTCCGAACCCTAGTTCAATAACATTTGTGCTGGTGCAATATCTTTGAAAAATGAATCTTATGTTAAATGGAAATCTAGCAAAACCGCAGAGAGCCATCCAGACTACGTTGGTGCTAGAAATCCATACAAAAGTGTTATCACTAAAGCTAAAAGGTTATTTGAATAACGAAAATGCAATGAACGAGCTACAACTCCTTTGGGCAGTCGTAAATTATAGTCGTTAGCTAAACCCATTAGTAAAAACTTCATTCTTCATTTCACCCCATGTCATTTTTTGAGTCGGTGGACAAGACTAATCTTTTCGTGGATTTATTTGCATCAAACTCGTATAACTATGACTCTGGAAAGGTTATTTTCTGCAATATATCTCAAAGGCGTTTGACCAAGTTTCCTTGATAGAAGACGAGAACGGGTTGCAGTTGTTAGCGGCGTGCAACAGGGGTCAATTATAGTACCTACACTTTTTCCGCTATACATAGATGATCTTATTTCTTCGACTAATCCGATCCATTGCTTTGTTGACGACAGCTCTCTTCATTTTAGTTAATTTCAGTCTACTCATAATGGTAATACACCTTCTATCTCAAATCAAGACATTACAGCTGAAATAGCAAAGATATTCAGCGTGTCCGGAAGTGGGGAAGTCATAATCTAATTAAATTTAATGCGAATAAAACTCAAGAGTTGTCTTGTGTCCGTCAATAAAGGTCGATCATTTCGTGTTGTAGGTATAAATGGCTCATAATCTTAAGTTTTCAGACTCGATTATTATGTCGGGAATGACTGTCTTCAAATCTATCTGTCAGAATACAAGGTAGAACCTAGTAAAATAGACTTTTTGTACAGATCTAAGCAATACTATACTTCCCAGAAATTATTTCTGCTGAGAAGGACTAGATTCCACCTCATCTGGAATATAATTCTCACTTCTGGGGTGGTGCTCTCCAGTACTCTCTTGATATCGTCGGTCTTATTAAAAAAAGAGCGATTAGGCTTATAAATGACACGTCCTTAACTTCTGACATATAGTCCCTTGAGGGTAGAAGAGTCAGTTCAGTTCTTGCTTTATATTATCGGTATTAGAATGGCCTTTCGCTGCTGAATTACATTCTCTGACACCATTTCGGCTCAGCTTTACTAGAGATATTAGGTTCTCTCATTCACATCATCAATATGCAGTACAAATCTCCACACGGCTTCTCAACTCTGGAATGATCTCCCTAGTTCCTGTTTTCCTTTTAAGTTATGGTAGCCGTTCATAGGTATTTCTTGACAGATGAATATCCCCCTATCCATAATCCTAAATGTTCCTGAGTGCCTTAGCACGGTAGGCCAAACTTAGCCTATTCAGGACCACAATTATTTAAAAGAAAAGATATTGAAATTGAATTTGTTTAGCCGAGGTTGGCGGAAGTCTGAAAATGGTATAATAACGGGTTTTCCAATAAGAGGTGTTATTTTGATATTCAAAGAAAAATGGAATTTTTTGAGATAATTGATCGGATGTTTATTTCATGATAAAGAGGAAGGTATGCCGTTAATAATGGAAAACAATATCAGCCAAATGGCTACCACGACCACGCTTACAGGACCATATCCTTTTCATGAAATTTTCCATAACCAAATCGCAAAGTGGCTGCCCTATGTCATCGATAGCATCACGAATTCCATCTTTGAGGTCTTGAATCGACGCTGGGCTGTTGGCGTAGACCTTATATTTCACGTAGCCCCAAAGGAAGAAGTAGCAAGGTGTTAAATCACAAGACCTCGGTGGCCAATTGTGATCACCTCTTCGAGAGATAACACGGTCCGGAAACTTTTCCCGTAAAATATCAATGGTTTGGTTGCTTGTGTGGCACGTATCGCCGTCTTGTTGAAAGTAAACGTTGTCCAGATCAATATCATCCAATTCCGGCCATAAAAAATCATTAGTCATCTCTCGATAGCGCAATCCATTCACCGTAACCGTTGCTCCAGCCTCATTTTCGAAAAAGTAAGGTCCAATGACCCCGGCAGACCATAAACCGCACCAAACAGTCACACGTTGGGGATGGAGAGGCTTTTCAACAATAACTCTTAGGTTTTCCGAGCCCGAGATGTGACAATTTTGCCTGTTGACGTACCCACCGAGGTGGAAATGGGCCTCATCAGTCAAGATGATTTTTCGATGGAATTCCGGATCAGGTTCATGCAATTTTAACGACCCAATCAGCAAAGACACGACGTTGTTGATGATCGGCCGGCTTGAGTTCTTGTGTTAACTGAACTTTATAAGCCTTAAGACCCAAGTCTTTATGCAAAATACGGTGTAATGACGTTTGTGGAATGCCCAATTCCAAAGAACGACGAGGAATGGACGAACCTGGGTTTTCTTCAACACTTTGGGCTACAGCAGCAATATTCTCAGTTGTCCTTGAGCGACGTGCACGGGTTTTATTCCTTACATCATTAACTTGTCCCAACAGCTCGAATTTGTTCACCAATTTCTGTATTGCGGTCCGACAAGGTGCTTCACGACGACCCAAAAATGTTTTAGTTTTACGAACCGTCTCTGCCAAATTTTCACCATTTTTATAGTGAATTTTAATAATTTCAATGCGTTGTTGAAGCGTGTATCGTTCCATTTTTATTAATCACGTAGTTTTTACTTGTCAAATGTCAATAAATGACAGCTTCAAAACTGACATCTACCGAAATAGCGGGCTATTCAAAATAACACCTCTTATTGGAAAACCCTATATATATGTACGGTACGAAAGCTTTTAATTAATTTTGTGGGGACCTTTGCATTTGTGTTTTAAAGTATAAATCTACTCTGTCGTTCAGCACTGAAACTAAATCAAAACAGATGTGTGTAATAGGGCTTAACTCACACCTCATCATTTACGTTACTCCGTATAATCAAAAGCTAGATCAGTTTATCAGAGGGTATTTGTTGTCCAGAATTACACTGCAAAAATTATGTTTTCTTCGGGATTGCTGTTGATATTACGTATTTGTAGGCTAGTAATATTAATTTTGCGCAAAGATAAGCTGAATTTACTTCTTTCACTCTCATGAGGAGTCACTACTCTCCCAATATTCAAGCACAAACATGCGATATGCAAAACCTTGTCATCATGTCAGTTAATTATTTTCACAACTATTCATACGAAAACAGAGAATAACGTTACCGAATCTTCATACCTCTCTAATTCTAGATAGTGTTTGCATCATCAATGAACTTGTCCATCAAAATGAAAGAAGAGGATGTTTTGGGATGTATGTATATAGCAAGAGTAAAATCAACGATTACTTTATTTTCAACTACATTTTAAATATAATGACGGATTACATTAGAGCTTTATATAAAATTTTAACAGCGTCACAAATCGTTGCAACTTTGCTTTATTTATACACATCACGTTTAATGAATAAACAACTAGAAATATTTCAAATAATTTTTATATTTTCTGCATAAACCAGATATTTAATAAACTCAATTTTCCGTTATACTAGTTTTATGCATAGAAATTCTATTAAACTACCCTATACATATTCATCAACACGGAAATTGTGTTCCAACTTTAGTTAACGAACTTTTTTAAAATTCCGGAACTTCGTTAGTTTCGTGGACAAACAACACGTAACGGAAACGCCAAGGTAGTAATCGTAATTAAGAGCTGTAGAGAATCCTCCTACTCAACTATTTATATTAATGCACGGATTTAAAATTTAACTAGTCTCAGTTATACATGAACTTTACAAGTGAATAGGTAATTACTATTAAAAAACGATTATTTTATTGGAAATATAACGTTACTTTTAAATGAACAGGAAATGGTTTCATATTTTTCCTACTGAGAATAGTTGTTTTCCAAACAGTCGGTAATATCAAACGTTCCATTGATGTGACACATCCATTTTCTAAATTGTATGAGAGATACAAAATAAACTAAACACTGCAGAGATGAAAGCGTATCGGTTGGATACACGCCGACACATTCTATTTACAGGAAAGTTGCATAACCTCCTTTCCTAACTTTTAAGAGTCAGAAGGTATGCTTTTAACGCTCCAAGCAACAAAAAATGAACTGAACTTGTAAAAGTAACTTTTACTGTCAGCTATATCTTATCTTGCAATTGCACAAGTGTGTTATCTAAGCTATCACTACAAAAACATTAAACTTAGGATTTACAAGGTTTAGAAACAATGTCATGTTTTCCTTAAATTAGAAATCAACAGTTACCTTATTCAAATTTATGCAGGCTACCAAGATCAGTTTACAGATTAGTTCAACTTAGACTATTCTAGTTCACTTGAGTTTCCTCTGGCCTAATTGTTAAGCACCCTTTCTTGGCGTTGATAACTAAAAGACACACAATTAGTCAATTAATAATTAGGATAGTGACAATGTGTATACTACTCCCAGAAGTTCAAATCGCAAAACTCAGATATTCCCTATCACTGAAAATGAAATTAAGCTTAATTTGAAAAGAAGAACATAAAGTTTGGGGTTTTTTGTATAATCAGAAAATAACATTAAAGCTTGCATTATTACAAATTGTTCGATTCGAATTTATTACTGAATCACAAGAGTGCACAATTATTACCGGTTTAGTAATCAAAAGGAAAATTACAATGTAACTGTTATAAAATCGGGATTTTTATTTGGATTCGTTTATCGCTTGAAAAATTTGAAAACATATGATTGTAAAGTATGTTTATGATTTTTTATCCAAATAGGTCGAAATTGGAAAATGTGTGTCCACCAAAAGGAAATTTTACATTTATTTGTTATATTCTTTATACGGAGTGACTTATTGAAAGGATAAAACAAATACAACATAATGCATAGTTTTTGTATATATAGCTCATAATTTGTATCACGAATTTATTATTGAGTTAAACGTTCATTAGTCACATATGCTATTTAACGTACAAGAATTTAGTTCAACTGCAGAATTTGCCTAAATGCGCATTCGGACTTTATGTTACGCTAAATTGTAAAATCTGTACACATAGGTGTTTTGTTAGTGTGGTCTCATACTAGCTGAGTCGATCGGCATATTTTCTCAGTATTTGTTTACAGAGCGCAGCGTTTTGGAAGCAGACTTTTGCTTATGTCATCAGGATTAGGTCTGAGGAGGACTTAAGGGTGAAGACAGTCGTTCTCAGGACAACGTCTGAGGCCGGGAATGCGGTGCTCGAAAAATAAAAACTGTGAAAATAGGACGATCAACTCAACTAACTAAATTACACCCTTACATATGAGCACTACAAGTACGCGACACCATTTTGCGCAAATTTTTCGACAAAAGAGATGCTTACCAATGATTTTTACGACATTCCAGCACGTCATTGTAATGTATTTGTGTATAATATTAATATTGCTTTGCTTTTTCAAGCGTCTCGCTTGCGCCAAATTTTCGAGCATTGTATAACCAAATACCTGCGTTTCTAATAAGGTAAATTCGCCGTATAATGTTTAAACTTTTTCCTAATATCACTTCGCTTTGCTGTATCACTTTGACAATTACTAAATAGACACCATGAACAATGTTAGTAGTGACATTATTGTATACCTTGTGGATATCCAACTGCATGTATTTATAGGAAAGTTAAAAATGTTCTTAATTTCCTATATAAAGAGAATAAAGAAAGAAAAATGAAAAGTAAATAAAAATGCGGGAATATTTGAGTACGTTCCTGACTAGTAGAAAGCGGAAGAGAGTATCTGGGTTTACACAGTTATCGTAACGTTATTTCATGTTGGAAATATTTTTAAAGAGATAAGACAGTGATGAATGGTTTTAGCACCTGTTCTCTAGGTCGTTCAGAAAATCAATCCTTTTAACATGGTATCCTCAGGTTATGTTTATACAATTTTTATGTCTATCTTTACGATAGAAGTTTTACTCGTATCTAACTAATATATTTGCAAGGGTTTGTTTGTTAACGAACAGTAGCCTTCTTATTTAGTATTGAACACTAATTGCGGATAATTAGAATATTTACTAATTATGTGTCGTAACTAGTAAAAATTTTTATGCAAGTTTTGGTGCTTTCTCTTCCCTTGTTATCTTCTTTAAGACAATTCGTAATGGAAATGATGGTATAGAGGGTGACCCCTGTATTTATGGTTACTTACACATGGGAATTCTAATATTGGATATGCTCGTATTGAATATTTAGTTGCGGAAGCGAGTAATGCGTCTACCGCTGGGATGTGATGGTGGCTCCTTGGTGGGTTTTGGCTCGGGAACGGTGTAATGTACTAAAATCTTTGTAAACGTTCCCTTTATAGGAGTATTTATTTATTCAGGTGGGCATAATAACTAAACGTTTTACGGGTTTTCTTATTAAAAAATTTTTAATACAGGATTAATCCTTTAATTAGGTTATCTCGCGACGAGCGAGCAGGTATGAATACGGTTTCAGGACTTCAGATAGGAAGTGAACTGTTAGAACTGGAACTGATGGTTACGTTAAGTGAGATAGAAGTTTAATACTCCTGTATCTTACATATCGTTGCGGACTCTGTCGCAATTTACAGAACGGGGGTTACCGAAATATTGGTCTAATCGTGGGCGGATTTGTCACTTTCAACCTTGCACGTTGTTTGAGTGGTGTGGTGAAGCGGTATGAGTTGGTCTATAATTATGTGCTGAGTATCGTTTAATAGATTCTGAGCTGCCAGTTTGCGCTGTTTAATTAATAACCTGCGGTAGGCAGGCAGACTTTCTGCCCGACTGTGCAAGTGGAAAACTACGCCTATAATGAACACCCGGCATGACGTTGTCCACGAATCTATGTGTCGGGTTGAGTAATAAAACCTACATTCAGGTGACCACGGATTCAAGTAACAGCTGGCCCGGGTGTAAAAATATTCTAAGGCAAGCGGAGTTGACTGAACGACTGAAGAATAGTCATGATAATGAGAGATGTTCGTAGACTGTTCAGAAGTCCTCCTCTTCAGCCCTCGTCACTATTTTCTTGTTGGTATTGTGCTGTTGGTGTGGATATTTTTGGTGTTAAAATAATAATTTAGAATGTAGTTGAATATTTGTGTTAATCGGTATGAGTTCGTGTTGTTTAGCTGGGTATAGCGTGATGGTTGTGGTTAATCCAATTTGTTTACTGGTATCTTGGGAGGTCGTCATCGGATAGATGGGGATGCGGAGGGCATATGGAGTGTTACCTAAGGATCCTCTATCTCCTCGAGCAGGTCGTCAAAGATTTTGTTAGGATCGCGTGGGGTGTTTGAATTTTAGTTTGGGTTTTCCGTGGAATTGAGGAAATCGGTAATTGTAGGGAGTGGTAAGGATAACTCTGGCTGGGATTGTGTCGAAAATCATTTTTGTGCCAAGTTTCTTTGTAAATGTCTGTATTCTGTGTGTGATGGGTGGTATGTTTGCGTGTTGTACTGTGAGGTTAGGTTAGGGTGACTCTAAGGTAACCTGTGTATGCATCTGAGTATTCGCCGTTCACAGGAAGCTATAGAGGAGTTGTGTTTAGGGTTTATTTTAGTGTATGTGAGTGCTCGGAAATCCGTAATTGGGAGTAGGTATGTTTTGTATGTGTGTTCAGTGCTTTGGTGTGGCGACTTCTGATTCTACCGGAGGGCGCCCACTAAGTTTATTCAGTTTGTTATCCTGTTAAGTGCTCTTTGTACTTCTTAGATAAACATTTTGTGAATGTGAATAAAAATAGACTTGTTCGCGATGCGGTACCTGCATAATAGCGGAAATGGGGTAATGAAGTCACCGGAAAAGTTGACGTTAACAAAGAACGGACCTAGAAAATGTTATGGAAATTCCAATCCAGATTCTGGCCTTTCTGCGCATTTCTTTATAGAGGATACTTCCCAATCGCCCGAGCGATTAACTACTTACGAAAATACGCAAAACATAGAGGTAAGTTATTTACTTTTTGGTAATTTTGCATATTTTATAATATTCATATCTACGCTTTTAGACATTTTTACATAATTTTTAGTAGCTTTACAATACAATATGTTATTGTCCACAGTTTTATTGTTGTTAGTAAATCATTGTCATAACAATTTCTTAACTACAAATACATCAAATAATTAAATTATAGTTATTAATTTGTTGCTCCCGTTAGTGAGAATTAAATCTCTTCAATTTTTACTTTTCATAGATATGGGATATCACTACTTGACTTTAATTTTATTTAAATATTACAGGCTTTGTTGGCTATGCAAACACCAACCAAAAAAAAGTGAGGTAGGGAAATTTCCGTCTCCTGTTACAAGCAACGCATACAAAAATTACAACGGAAAGTTGCATCAAAAAACGCCGCCATTCTGCGATTAAAAAAGAAGGTTGTTAATATTACAGCCGCTTCTGCAAGCGCGAATTTAGTGTCATTAGCAAAATCAAAAAGTGTCCGTGTTTTTATAAACATGCAGCTGTACCGTAAACGTGGTAACCCATGGAAGGAAGCAGAAAAACAACTGGATTTAAGTCTTTATTATAAATCACCGTCCATGTATTTTTTTATGAGGAATACCTTAAAATTTACTCTTCCTTCCAAAACAACCATAATATCTTGGTTGAAACTTTCCCAGTTAGCTACAGGAACCGAAACGGAGCTTCTGGAAAAATTGGCCATCAAAGTGCGATATATGACAGAAGATGAAAAACAGTGTGTATTTGACGAGATGAGCATCAAGAGAAACTTGGAATATAATGTTCGGCAGGATCTTATTGAAGGGTTTGAAGATTTCGGTCATCTTGGGCGCTCAGACAAAATAGCAACCCAAGCTTTAGTATTTATGGCTAGGGGTTTAATACATAAATGGAAAATACCTGTAGCTTACTATATATCTTCTTCTGTTACAAAACATGAGACTTTGCAGAAATTATTAGTAAGCGTTGTTGAACTTTTACAGACTATTGGATTACATGTGCGGGTTACAGTTTGCGATCAAGCGTCAACCAACCGGACTACATTTCAAGAATTAGGGGTTACTCAAGACCGACCTTATTTCCTTGTCAACAACAAAAAAGTGTTTGCTATGTATGATGTTCCCCATTTATTTAAGAGTGTACGGAATAACTTAATCAGCAGAGACATTTACGACAGCGATGGCAAAGTTTCATGGGGTGACATTGAACAGGCTTATTTCTTGGACAAATCGTCTACCACTACTAGGGCCGCTGTAAAAATCAGTTATTCGTATATTAGACCCAACAATTTTCAAAAAATGCGTGTGAAATATGCAACGCAAATATTTTCTAATACTGTGAGTGCATTAATAAGTACCACAGCAAAAACCATGCAGATTAAAAGTAACAGCGCCCTGCATACCGCTGAATTTTTAAAGAAAATGAACAACTTGTTTGGCGTTCTAAATAGCCGTTCCTTATACGACCGGAATCCGTATCGTTGTGCGGTTTCTGCTAAATCAGAAAACTTTGAGAGTTTCCTTCCGGAAGCATTAAAGTGGGTACAGTCCTGGAAAGTGTACGGTAGTAACAATTAAGTAAAAGCGGGAATTTATTGTTTTCAAGGACTTGCCCTATCTATACAAGTAGTTATGGATTTATGGGCAGAACTTAAAAACGAAGATTATAAATTTCTCCTGGCGAGCAGATTAAATCAAGACCCCATAGAAAACCTGTTTTTAGTCCTGAGGTATAAAGGTGGACATTGCTCGAATCCCACTGCAAAGGGTTTTAGACGAGCACTGCAATTCAATTTGTTTATTAAACTACATACTCCTTCCGAAAGTTCCAACTGTGAAATTGACCAAGATCAAATCATAACCTTGGAGGATAATGCTACGTTAAATGAAGAGTTTGTCATACCTGATGGACAAGTAGATGAAAGATGTTCCGACCTTAGTCAAATGTGCCTTAGTGGAGACGAGATTATGGTAGAATTGCACGTATGCGCTAGTCTAGATTTGAGCATAAACGACAACAAAGTTACTTTAGAGGAATGCTCAATTGTGTATTTTGCGGGATATTTAGTATACAAGGTTTTAAAAAGATCTAGTGGTTGTGAAAAGTGCTCCCTTAGAATGTGTAACAATGAAAGAATTAGTAACAGGAATCAGTTGTTGTTATTAGAAAGGGATTTCGGGAAATCTGATTCTGTAACACATTTAAAAAATCCTACGCAATTAGTAATCAACGTAGTACAATTACTTCTGCAGATTTTTGTAAAATATTTTAATAACTATAAAATATCGAAAAATTTCAAACAAACATTGTTAATATTAAGTATTGATAGCATAAATAAAAATGTCCCAGAGTGGTTTACTGAAAATGATCAATGTTATGAACATAATTTATTTTTCATTAAACATTTGATATTTTGTAAATTAAATAAGTACCTTAAGTGGTTGTCGCAAGATCTCCGAACAGCTGGTCAATATAGTAAAAAAATTAACAAAATAGCTAATAAGTGACATTTTGTAGATATTTGTATGTAGTTTATTACCTTTTGTGTTTTTTTTTAATTAATAAATGTGACTAATAATTAATACATTGTTTCATTGATTAAAAAATGTGAATAACTGCTAGTTTAAAGATGTTATGTTGCAGACTTTAAAATTTATTAATAAAAAATAATGTGCTTATAAAAAACTATCATACAAAAAAACGGGTTTTATATGTAAACATTGACCACTGTAGGTCAATAAGATATGTAGCTTTATACTCTGTACTGTGTGACGGCAACATTGTCAAACCCGACGTCGACAATACATCGCTCGGGTAAAATTGTGCTAATCCGTCGTTTCCTTGACTACAACCTTAAGGCGTTTTAGTACATTTATTAACAATTTTTCTCATCACTTATGTATGCAACCAACATTACGGCGGTTACACTGATCCCTATGGCGTTGAATCTCTTTATTATTATTTGCTCTATGATTCAGGTGACCACGGATTCAAGTAACAGCTGGCCCGGGTGTAAAAAATATTCTAAGGCGAGCGGAGTTGACTGAACGACTGAAGAATAGTCATGATAATGAGAGATGTTCGTAGACTGTTCAGAAGTCCTCCTCTTCAGCCCTCGTCACTATTTTCTTGTTGGTATTGTGCTGTTGGTGTGGATATTTTTGGTGTTAAAAAAATAATTTAGAATGTAGTTGAATATTTGTGTTAATCGGTATGAGTTCGTGTTGTTTAGCTGGGTATAGCGTGATGGTTGTGGTTAATCCAATTTGTTTACTGGTATCTTGGGAGGTCGTCATCGGATAGATGGGGGATGCGGAGGGCATATGGAGTGTTACCTAAGGATCCCTCTATCTCCTCGAGCAGGTCGTCAAAGATTTTTGTTAGGATCGCGTGGGGGTGTTTGAATTTTAGTTTGGGTTTTTCCGTGGGAATTGAGGAAATCGGTAATTGTAGGGAGTGGTAAGGATAACTCTGGTTGGGATTGTGTCGAAAATCATTTTTTGTGCCAAGTTTCTTTGTAAATGTCTGTATTCTGTGTGTGATGGGTGGTATGTTTGCGTGTTGTACTGTGAGGTTAGGTTAGGGTGACTCTAAGGTAACCTGTGTATGCATCTGAGTATTCGCCGTTCACAGGAAGCTATAGAGGAGTTGTGTTTAGGGTTTATTTTAGTGTATGTGAGTGCTCGGAAATCCGTAATTGGGAGTAGGTATGTTTTGTATGTGTGTTCAGTGCTTTGGTGTGGCGACTTCTGATTCTACCCCGGAGGGCGCCCACTAAGTTTATTCAGTTTGTTATCCTGTTAAGTGCTCTTTGTAGATAGGGGAATTTATCTACGGTGTATTTAGGATGTCGGACGAGGATTGCTTGGGTTTTGGTGGGAGGGCTTTTGATATGAGGCGGGTGGTCGTTGCGCTGTCTCGTTTCACCGCCCTTAAGTTAATGTCATCCGCAAACTCCGTAACAGCTACTCCGGTTTTTGTAACTTCGGTAATATAAGAAGCCAAGGTAGTGTAGAAGCTCGCAGATAAGGCAGATCGACTATTCAGATACCACAGTGGGCGTTCGAAGAAGGGATCAGGTATGTTGAGATTTCGGATCTTGTGTAGGAGACCGTCGTGCCAGACCCTGTCAAATGATTGCTTAACCTTCAGAAACACAGCCGGTTGCATTGCTTTCGATCGTGACCTATTTGGTTGAAACGGAAGCCGAATTGGCTGTTAGACAGTAGTTTGTTAAATTCAAGGTGGTCTCTGAATCGCCTGGCTACAATCTGCTCAAAGCATTTTCCGAGGCAACTCAGGAGGGAAGTGGGTCTGTAATAAGAGTGTGGTTAGGTCAGAGTGAGGTTTGAGTATCATGACGGTGGAGGACGATTTCTAGTCCGTGGGAAAGTGGGATAGGGTTAGACATGTGTTATAAATGTCGGAGAGTAATCGGAGGGCTGGGTCGGGCAGAATTTTTCGATTTAGACCATCATGACCTGGGGCTGAATTTTGATATTTTTTAAATAAGCGTTGACTTAGTTGGGAGTCATGGGAGCATAGAAGGAATTCTCGTTATGCATGTGGATTTCGGAAAGGTTAAGTGTACTGTATTCTGCAAGGAGTCTAATTGGGAATCTGGGGATCAGAAAACAGATTGGAGGTTGCCCTGTGGGTCGGTTAAGTGGGAAAAGTCTTCGGCGTGTTTGTTTGATTCCCACCTTATTAAATCGTTAACGTGATTGTATTCGGTTTGAGAGCCGGATCCCTGGATCGCAAGAATTGACGATAGATTCGTATGTTCTCTTTGATCCAGTTCACAATGTGCCGTGAGAGCGGTTTTCGGGAAATGACGATGTCCTCAATGGGACTGATATCGACCGCTTCCGTAATTACGGTTTCTAATGGCCCCCTAATAGTTGTTAGAAGGTTGGGTGTTGGAAGGTTGTTGGATATGTCTTCCAAGAACACATTCCAGCCTGGTTTCGAAAAATCTTTGATGACTGTATATTCATTAGGTGGTGGACAATATAAAATTTTGACCAGTAGTGGTAGATGATCGAATTGATCGTGGTGTCTAAAAACTACTCCCAATCGAAATAGTGTGCTATAGGTTCGGAAACAAGCATGTGGTCTATTATTGAAGCACCTAGATGATCACAATATGTAGGGTGTGTGTTAGCAATGGGTAAAGACGGTAACTGTAACAGAGGTGACGATAGCCTGATACCGCTGCCATTTCTTCTGGAGTTACCGAATTGCGTGTGACGGGCATTGAAATTACCTAAGATGACTGCATTAGACAGGCTGAAGGTGCAAATTAAGAGGTCATCGGATAATGTATTGTGGCCGGGTGGGTTGTAATGGGAGAAGAAAACGATCGGGGTGGGAAAGCGCATCGTTACTGGAACGCATTCGAGATTCTGTAGGTGCACAGGAAGTTGAAAGGGAGTGGACGGGAAGCAATTTTTAATTTTCGGGGTGATTCCATGGTGGCTCTTGTATAGGTAGTTGTGATATGTGTTAAAGTTAAGCGTGCATATGTTTGTGAGCTTTGTTTCTGTGATGAAGAGAATGTGTATATTGTGTTCGTGTAAAAAGCTTTTAAGTATAGAAAATTTCCGACGAACTGTTCCTGCTAGGATATCCACTTTGCAGGGATTTAAGGATTGGGTACTCGGATTACGGAGATCGCCGTCCGCGTGCTCCGTTTGAAGTAGGATCGTGATAGCAAATCTAGGACGCGAATGATTCTATTTCTCCGATCGGAAAATATGAGTATAAGGACTAAGATTCTGTAGACTCCTTGGTCCTTCAAGTCGATTTTGGTTTTAGGTAATACGAAACCCACAGAAGAGGAGGAACCACCAACAGCCAAGGTCACACTTCCTTATGTAAAGGGAACGACAGACAAGATTGCAAAAATCCTCAGCAAACACAACATAAAGACAATGTTCAACACGGACAGAAAAATATCATCAGTGCTCCCAACACCTAAAACTAAAATCGACTTGGAGGACCAAGGAGTCTACAGCATCCCCTGCGGGACATGTGACAAGGTGTACATAGGACAAACAAACAGACGGATCAACGTTCGACGAGAAGAATGCAACAATGGTGTCTAGAAGAATATAGCTACATCATCGTTAGCCCAACACGCCAGTAGAACATCACACAACATCGCTTTTGAAAACACAAAGATGATAGCCAGCATTACTCATGTGGCAAAAAGAACTATTCGAGAGGCGATCGAGATTGAGAAACGCGAACAGAACCTTAACACACGAGACGATTCCCAAAGACTGCCTAATACATGGAAGATAACACTAGCAGAACATCGTCACACAAGGAAACGATCACCCGAACCAGAACCATCCATACCAACATCATGGACAGCAGCACCATCCAACACCGAGAAAGAGAAAGAAGGGAAAGTGAAAGCAGGGAAAACAGTGAAAGTACACAACACCCAATATAAACAGGAGACAGGACAGCAGGACCTCAGTTCGATTCGAGTAACACGGAGCCGAACAAATCAGTTGGAGAAGGAGAAAACTTGAAAATGGCAAATGAGACTTTGCCGAAACGTCCTTTTTGTACTGACAGGAGTCGGAAACATCACCAGCAGACGCGAGACAACGCCCGGATAAACAACAGTGTTTCATACTACACTCGCGGAAACCTAAAATCAACCATATATATATATATATATATATATATATATATATATATATATATATATATATATAGGTATATATATATATATATAAATAGTCAGTCACTATTGCTAACTTTCTTATTAATGGAGCTACGAAGTCGTTTAAATTAGCAAAGTATTGTGTATTTTTACGCTGATTACGATGGTGGAAAAAGAAAAACAATTGAAAATTGCATTCTCGAAAAATCGACTAAAACATACTTTTTTCTACTGGAACACCCTGTGTACAATATTCTCAGTCGATAGAGAATTAAATTCTAAGCAAAAGTTGTCATATGCATTTCTATCCTACTGTAAAAATTAAGGGAGATTTTGCCGATTTTTGAATTTCATCAAATACGCTTGATTCAAAAGTGATTGTTTATTTTTCATTCAGAAATTTTGGGTAATAGATGCTTAGCTACGAATGGTCCTGTTCGCTGGCCTCCTCGGTATCCGTACATAACCCCTTTGGGATTTCACTTGTAGGGATATTTAAAAAATGAATTGTATACAAATATCGAACTCCAACTAACGATTTTTCATATTATTAACAGTATTGATGCTAGAACTATTTTGAAGGCCACAAGACGTGTTTATAAGCACGTAGAAAAATGTATGGAACAAAGAGGAGACCTTTTCTTTTTTTCTTTATTTATTATTTAGAGTGTGTTCAAATTCATAAAATAAAGGATTACTTTCGAATCATAGCCTACATGATGAAATTAAAAAATTGCCAAAATCTCCCTGATTTTTTACTGTAAGATAGAAATCCATATGACCACTTTTGCTCAGAATTTAATTCTCTATCGACTGGGAATATGGTATACAGGGTGTTCCATTAGAAAAAAAGTATGTTTTCGTCGAGTTTCCGAGAATGCGACTTTCAATTGTTTTTCTTTTTAAAAAACACACTACGTTGCTAATTTAACCGACTTCGTAGCTATATATATATATATATATATATATATATATATATATATATATATATATATATATATATATATATACATATCACATATCCGTTCAGTGTTTTCTCATTTTTGTGTGGTGTGGTTTGCGTGAATTTTTTGTTTGTTACATGTCCTACGACAGTTCCAGTATTGCAGATTTACAAATCACTAGATTAACTTTTATGTCCATTAGAATAAAATTCCGGACCATCTTTGAACCCTCTACTTATTTATTTACACGTTAATTAATTAGTCAGTAAATAGTTATTACGTAAAGAATAAGAAGTTAATGGTTGATTGGTTGGATTATATTTTAGTTAGGTGACATTGAAAGCAGAATTACTAATTTGCTCTTAAACATAAAATAAAGGACATAAAAAGTTTTGGATGTAATTATCATTAAATTAATGTCTACTTCCCTTAAAAACATGTTTTTCTCAGATTCTAATTTTTTGTTTCCTTAAGAATTTAAATTGGTCTACTTATACTTCCTTTATTACTTGAAATATTTCCATCCAGAACTGCTAAAATTCACAAATTTTATTAATATATTTACAAGAATTATAAAAATAACAATGGCAAAAAAATGTATTATTTATTTGTAACAGCATACTTTTTATATTGTATTCAATATATCTAGTTCATCTCAGCACTTCCGTTTCTTAATGTTCCGAATTGTAGAAGGCGCTGGCTGTCTCCATCTTTTGTGACTGCACGATTGCTTCTATTCTTTGTAGGTAGTAGGAATCAATTCAAATCCTTTGAAAGCTTTTTTTTATGCTTTTAGTGTGACCGATGCTCAAATAAACCTATTTTTGAACGCATTATTTTCAAACAAAGCCATCAATCGCTATCACGTCAGTGCTGACAGAATTTCAGGTCTAACCATAGGGACAATAACGGTCAACCTGCCAATCACATCAACAAAATTCAATTACATTACCTTGTTGTACTGAGTACTACTACTACTTGACAACTTGTTAGTATTATTTCATCATAAAAAAAGCTCTAATTAACCCTATTCACAAAAAAGAAAAAGCATAAAAACCTAATTCAGTTTTCTCATTGAGTGAAGATATAAAAGAAAAATGAACCAGTGCTTGTAGCAGGTTGTACATGTACCGGTTCGTTAATTAAATTAGTATTGAATACTGAATATTGAATATCAATGCGCTTCTGCTTTTTCTGAAATTAGATAGTAAATCATAATGTATTTTTACATCTAAAAAAGGGTTGAATTAAAATTCATTAAAAGGAAGCAAAGTTTTTTACGTGGTGGTTAATAAATAAACGATTAGATGCACCATTGTGAAAATGAAAAGCGGTTGCATAATCAAGAATTACTGTTCGTTACTTTAATTATGTTAGAATGTTTCGTCAAAGCAGATGCGCAATTTAAATTTAGCATTTGACAACGATGCAATTTATGTTTAATTAAAAACGATTGCATTTCTTTACTTTGAAGGTTTGTCTTTAATTTACGCTTCAGTAGATCGGTTTATGAGGTTATTAAGTGATATTGCCATAATCGCGTGCTGTGGACGCCTGTATTCATTTATTCCTAGTTATGTAAAGATAAGAAGGATAAGGTTATCTTATAACAAATTACCAGAGCATCTACGAGTAGATAATGGGCTATAAAATTATATTAAACAAGACCACATTAAGCAAGAGCTTAATCTAATGGAAGCGCAACTTTTGTAAATTCGGTGTCAGGGGCGATAACAGCGTTCTGATTGCTCCCACGGTGGAGCCACCACGTACTAAATTCAGTTTAAAATGTTTTCACGATAAGGTTGTATAAATACTCTCGTTAAGTTAATTCTTTGAAGCGTCTACCAAGTTAAATGAGTCGCTGTTTTTAATGACATCTCACTGTAAGCATAACAAATGATGCGTCCATGTATAAATGACGAAATGTAGTATTTTTACTTTACAAATTCCTTTCTCATTCTTTTTAAAAACTACAACGAACTTTTTTTACGCAATCATTATTAACTTTTTTGTTATGAACTTTCTCAACAATTTCCTCTTAAACGGGTTTACTATAAATTTAACTTCAGCTGGATTTATGGAGAATTCGGTTAACCCATACTTTCTGAATGATATTCCAACAAAAAGGAAACAAATCTGAAAATCTATTGGGAAAATCTGAGTATTCTTGAGTTAGCATAAATTTATTTCTGAAAAGAATATTTCAAAAGGAATCTACTTAGTATTTTACGTTGATAAACCAAACCAGACATTACTCATACTCTGAGAACGTAAAAATTTACCACTACTAATATACACTTTAAAATAATAATAAATCGAAATCAATTTTTATACTGTAACATGAAAGAGGCAGCGTACTTACAGACAGTATACTTAAACGTCTACTGCCTCATAAATCGCTATTTGCACTGTATTCTTTATTTGCTGGTTTGAAAATAAATTCGAGTTTTCAGGAAATCCGGTAACACTGTGCGAATATTCTGAGAAATAAAGTAATAACCCAAAAAAAATTTTACAAACAGGAGTTGAAATATGCTTTTGTAGTTTCACGCACCTTTTTATAGTAATCAATCTATAGCACTTTTATTTTTTAAACAATAAATTTTTTAAAAAATTTATTATATTTGTTAATTATAAAGTGGCCAACGTTCAGAAACAGCACAATTTGTATATTAGCAAGATCTAGAGGCAATTGTAAATGTAAATGGTAAATGTGAACGCCAAGTTGTAAAAAACAAGATGGCGTTGATGATGACTTTTGAGGTAGAGTTTAAATAAATGACGGTAATTAAATGTATGTAGAAATAAGTAAATAAATGTGTGTGAAATGAGCTAATCATTTATACTTTATACTTCATACCTCTTTTATAAGTCTATCTTACAATAAAAATAAGTCATAACCTACACATATATGGTACATAATATAATAAGGCAGAAAAATCACAATGCAAAAACAACACAAAAGCGAAATGACAAAAAAAAAATGTATACCATGAAATTTTGCACATCACGAATATCAGAGATAATTTTCATAACGTTATGACCATGAGCATATTTTACAATGGAACTTTTAATATCACCATAAACACAGTACCGCAGGGTAATCGTGTAAGAACTTGTTTGAAATTTATATACTTTTTCGTCCGACACTTTGAGCATTAAGTTAGTTAAAAAAAAAATAGTAACGATGGAAATAGTAATAGGCAGTATATACCTACACTAGCTTTCAATGGTAGAAACGGCTTGAGTGCCTTGAGTACTAGATAAACATCCAACAGAATTATGTAAGTTTCTAATTAACCTATTACGATGTGCATTTTCAAAAATTACATTAGATCTTATAATCTATGAATTATAGCGAACTAACTTCTTACTACGTTAGCTAGCTTAGGTTTGTGCAAAAATTACTAAGGGAACACCATTAAGTCCCGAGTTTGCTTAGATATATCACATAGACAATTCAAACGCTGAATCACCCGACTTGCAATTTCCTCAATACAATCTTCACTCTTTAAGTTTCTTAAATTTGACTAGCTACGATCTCAGTTTTCATCTTACGATGTCTTAATTCTGAACTATTTAAATATTCACTACTCTGATTGGCTTCAATTTTCATCTACAACTAATCGTGCTACTTCATGTAATCTTACACAAATAATCTCTGATCCCACAAGAACCCCTGATAACCCTAACCATACATTTTCTAGACTCGTTCTTTCATCAAACAAATTTGTGTCTATCTGACCATTGTCTAACGGAAATAACTGCTGATGTCGCTAATTCCTCTGTTGTTCACAATATTAACAAAACATTGTGGTGTTTTAACTCGGCTAAATAGAATGATTTACGGGATTTTAATGCAAGTATTTAAATGCCATGCTGTGAATACTGTTTTAAGTCGTCCTTGTCCTCGCTCATTGCTCTTTAAGTATGGGAAGTGATCTTCATAGACACGGAGTTATACATTCCCAAAAAACAAAACCGTATGGGTTGTTCTCGTTGGAAATCTAATAAAACAAGTCATGTACACAACTTTGATACTAGAAATAGCTGAGTAAGTTTTATCACTAAAGCTAAACAGCTGCTTGAACAATGAAACTGCAATCAGTTAACTGCATCTCCTTTGGACAGTAGTAGGTTTTGGTTAAAGCTATCAGTAAGAACCTTGGTACATGTTCAATTACCTCCCATGACACCTTTTGATGGACCTGTAGTTGTTAATTCTGTAAACAAAGCCAATGTTTTTGTGGATTTATTTGCACCAAACTCGTATCTTAATTATTCTGAAAAAGCTGAGTCCTAGTCATCTCTTTTTCATGCGTTACAAAAGGGGTTCATTTTCGATGCGAGCTCCTGGAATTGATCATCAATGGGCTAGATTCCAGTAAGACTACTGGCCTAGCCGGTATATCAGCTGTTCTCTTAAGGAAATGGTTTCCCGTACTACTACTGTTCCTATCTAACCTCTAGTCAGTCTCTATATCTTCTGGAGAATCCATTACATCATGGAAGTTAGTAAATATACAACCTACTCTCAAACAAGGCGACCAGACCAATCCTTTAGGTGATGATCCCTTTACATCACATCCATTTTGTCTAAAATGATGCCGATGGCCATCAATCGGCAACCACTCTCTTTGAGTCTAACAAGCTGCTTAAGGACCACTAATTTAATCTTACACAGAGTCATTCAACAGGTGATCCTATTTCACATGTGGTCCAAGTTTGGTACAATACATTCCAATAACCCATTGAAACAGTTGTAGTCGCTTTAGATATCTCAAAAGCGTTTCATTAATTTTTGTTTATTTGCCAAACTCGCCTCGTTGCTGCACCGCAAGCATTGGAAAAATGTTGGTCAGTAGTTTTACTAAATTACACTCAAAATGGTGAGTAACGGTGGCATGCCAAGTTTTTGGGTTCCAACTGTAAGTTAAACTCTTATTAACATTATGTTGTGTACGTTTTATTCACACGCTTACTATATACGCGACGTATACATATATATATATATATATATATATATATATATATATATATATATATATATATATATATATATATATATATAGATTTAGTGGTGTGGTTACATTTGCTAGGCTGGTGGTAACGTGCAAACGTAGCTGGTTTGAAAGGTACTGGTGAAAATGCAACGTAGTATTCCTCTGCGGATAGAGAGTCTCGAAAGATATAAACAAGTACTCGCAACTCAGAGATAAAACCGCTGCGAATAACAATTAAGAGTGTTTAGTTTTAAGTGCCCTTAAACTGAGTAGAAATTAGCAATCAATAAACGACTATTAGCGGCTATTACTTTGTGAATTGTAACAAACAAAGAGAAATCTGGTGTGACTTCAACGCGGAAATTGCTGGAACGTAATAAGCATTAGAACAAATCAAAATCAAAATCAAACAAATGAATTTATCTCAATATGCGCTGAGACATATGCAAGAATTAGTTATCAAGACAAAATAGAAAGCTGCACTGTCATACTCGCGTTTGTTTAGCGCTATTATACAGACAATTTTCAGTTTCTTCAATCTCCATACATTGACAACGCGAGCTGATTTTCAGCTGTCATTCTCCAGGTTCACGGCGGTATCAGCAGTTCCAAAGCACAACATTATTTTTATTCATTTGATCAATGAAAGAAGCAAATTTGCCTTTTCGTGTGCACGGTTTTATTGTTTACAAAGGGTACAAATATTTATAAGCGTTATAAGACAAAAGTTACATCGATTGGGTCCTGAATCTCGATAGCGCAGTTGGTAGCGCGGTACTATAGCAAAGTATAGGTCGTAGGTTCAAATCCTACTCGAGGTGAACTTTTTATTAATGTATTTAATAAAATTAATAATAATTTTTAATTACATAGTTATAAACGTTTATCTGAATCTGGTAAGTAAACATTTGTACTTGAATTTTGTTTAAGTAAGTAACAACCTTGGGTTAATCTTTCTTGTTTGAGTGTACGTTAGATGAAACTATTTTAATTTGTACAATAAACTCATTGTATGCTATAAATTTTTGCATTATATTGACCCATCAACACTGTTGAGCACGGGGAGTTTCGTGTCGTGGTAACCAGTATTTGTAATAAGAGCCTGTAAGTTACACAAGGTTAATTTGATTAATTAAAACTTTAATCGACAAGGTGTATAATGGAACATTTCAAACTAAGAAAAAAAGGGCCATTATACAAATGTAGCGTTATTCTAGAAAGCCTACTAGTGCCGCTACTACTAATAGAAGATTTTTGTAAAATAATAGAGTAAAGAAATTACCTTGGAAAGCACAAATACCGATATTCAAGAAAGTAAATCATCGCACAGGTTTTGTAATTGACTATTTTCAAATAGTCAACGAATTCACTGCATAACACTTTTACGTTCGACGGACGATCAGTTGTTGTAAGAACTATTTAATATAGACGATATGATCAGGTTTCTCGGATTATAATTTAGACAAACGGTGATCTAGAGACCTGGATTCTTCTTCGCGGGGAATGGAAAAGTAAAAGCGGGCCGAGTCTCGTCAGAGACGGCGTCGATTTCCAGGGTAAAATTAATCTTCCTACTATCCTCTAATGAATGTTACATCCGTTGTTTATGGGAACACGCGGACCCGATGCTTAATATTATTCATATTACAAACTACTATTACTACGGAGTAATTCTATAAATTTAGGAAAAATATTATTTAACAACGAAATAAGTACAACAACTGTGCTAAGGATACATAATATATTTTGTTTACATAACAGTGCATATGATAGCACACATATGGTTTAAAATTAAACTTATTTACTTATTATTGATTTATAATATAGTGTGTCGCGGTCGATATATAGAAAATTACGTGTAGAGTGTTTTTGAAAATTTGGTTATTCACAAAGGTCAGTGGGGCCTACCTTTTTAAAATATTTTCACGTTTCTTACACTTCCGGTATAACAGGAGGTCGACACCAACTTGATTATTTTAAATGGAACGCCCTGTATATGTTTGCAGTTTTTGATTTTACGTTGAATTCAGATCAACTTTGCGTGAAGTTGTCTATACCTAAATTCAATTATTTTCGAGATATCCCCATTTTTAAGAAAAAAGTGACAGTTACAGCACCATCTTAAAAATGTTGAAATGTGGACAGTGGATGGCTTTTAATTACAACATTTGCAACAGTAATGGTTTAGACATCGGTACATCTGAAAATTATTGCATACTGTCTGAGGAACATACAGGGCCCTCAAAATGACAATACAATTTAAAAAGTTAAGAACTTGATTTGTTCAAATGGAACACCCTGTATATTTTTGCATTTTGGATTCTACGTTCAATTTTAAGTCAACTTTGTGAGAGTTACAGAACCATATAAAAATGTTGATTCTTGAACAGTTGATGTCTTTTAATTACAATATTTGCAACGGTAATGGTTTAGACAACATCTATAACAAAGCATAATGCCTGTGGAAAATACAGGGCCCTCAAAATTTATAAACCAATTTAAATAGTTAAGAAGTTACAAAACTTGACTTTTTCAAAGGGAACACCCAGTATATTATT
Organism: Vesta saturnalis; assembly: GCA_036346205.1. Classification (NCBI taxonomy): domain Eukaryota; kingdom Metazoa; phylum Arthropoda; class Insecta; order Coleoptera; family Lampyridae; genus Vesta; species Vesta saturnalis. The sequence goes on along the minus strand of JARFJB010000966.1, from coordinate 5,824,667 downwards.
TTATTGTTTCTAAATATCAGAAATACATGTAGTTATAACGGGAAAATAATTTGGTAAACAAAAATTAAAATTCGAATTCAAAATTAAATTAAATTCTGGATCGAATGAAATAAATTTATATGTACCTATCCTTTGGGATTTCCCAGATACCGCGAATTTAGTTTGCCTCAAATGCCAAATTTGTCGTTAGAAGCTGCGTCATTATTGTTTGTGTCCACAAACATGTTAAGAAAGATGCCAACACGATTCAATTAGACGTACAAAGATTATTTAAATTTATTTGTAATTTATGGACAATGTGACAAAGTTATAACAAGAACATGCGACGCATTTGCTGATCGATATCCTTATACACAGAGACCATCACGACATGCTGTAAGACAAATCATCGATAATTGTAAAAATATTCGTACTACGAAAAGAGATATCCCAAGAAGAAAACGTATTGTTGACGAAAATATCGAAACAGTGATTCTAGGATACTTTCGAGCTTTTCCAATAATGTGATTAAGACAAGTTGCTCTGGAGTCTGGTTTGTCTAAATGCTCAATACATTGAATTTTAAGGAAATACATGTTCCACCCATTTTCGATATGTATGGTACAGCAGTTAAAGAAATCGATTTCATTAAAAGACGGAGATTTTACGAATTTATTTTGACGAGGTGTCAGGAGAATAATTCGTTTCTAGATAACATTATATGGACATATAAATCGAAGTTCACTAAAATGGTCTTCTAAATCGTCATAACTCTTATTTATGGAGTGACTCCAATCCACACAACACTCGGAACGTAACTTTCAAGACAGTTGGCTGTTCAATGTTTACCGCGCCGTTAGAAATATAGTTAGTAAATATCTTTGATGTAATTTATGTGCTCACAGTTATAGTGTGTATTAGGTGAAAGATATCTAAATATTCTGCATAATTTTAATAACACCTATCTGGATAATTTACCCCTGGCGGAACAGAAATAATTTTTACCAGCACGATGGTGCACCTCCTCACATGGGCTAGTTGATTAACAACCTTCTCCAAACCACTTTCTATGACCGATGAATTGCTAATAACGGGCCTCTCTTTGAGACCTCCACGATCACCCGATCTAATCTTTTTAGATTTTTTCATTTGGGGAGTTATAAAATATAAGGTCTACGAAACGCCATTAACAACAGTGGATGACTGCATACAGAGAGTAAGGAACGCATTTCGGAATCTTTCCTAACACTCCATTAAACGTGCTTCTCATACTGAGTTAATTCATAGATGCGAAAAATGTTTAGAGGCCACAGGTCAAAATTTTGAACATTAATTGCATTAATTTTTTTTCTTTTTGTTTATCAAATTATTTTCCTGTTATAACTACTTGTGTTTCTTGTATTTAGTTATTGAAACTTAGTTATTTTAAATTACTATCTCATTTCATACAATTATTGGTAAAACTAGCTAATATCACAGAATCAGTATTTCTATGCATTACTTTCATCAACAATCTGTTTTCTCCGTTGAATACCTACTTTGATATTGTAAATAAATTTAAATAGTCTTTACATGTGTTACTTATTTTAATTATTTCAGAAGTGACCACATGCTGCATTGTTTTATTTTTTCAGTTTACTTGGCAAAATCAAATAATTCAGTTTTTACACGTTTTTATAAACAAAATTCGCTGTAACTGGTAAACCTTAAAAGATAGGTACATACAAATTCTATATAATTCGATTCAGAATTTAATTCTTGTTTCGACCGTAAAATAATATAATGGGTGTTCCATTTGAAAAAAGTCAAGTTTTGTAACTTCTTAACTTTGAATATTGGCTTATCAATTTGGGGGCCCTGTATTTTTCTTTGACATTGTGCAATCATTTTTCGATGTAGCGATGTCTAAACTATTAGTGTTTCAAATATTGTAATTCAAAGCCATTCATTGTTCAAGATTCAACAGTTTTAATATGTGCTGTAACTGTCACTTTTTTCTTAAAAATGGAGATATGTCGAAAATAAATGTATTTAGGTATAGACAACTTTAAACAAAGCTTACTTAAAATTTAACGTAGAATCCAAAACTGCAAAAATATTCAGGGTATTCCATTTAAAATAAGCAAGTTGATGTTGACTTTCGGTTATACCGGAAGAGCCAGAACCGTGAAAATATTTTGAAAAGATAGGCCCGATTGACCTTTATAAGCAATGAAATTTTCAAAATCACCCTATACGTACATTTCCATATACACCCTGTATTATTATTTCAGACAACCTTGCAAAATATATTTACATGATCAGGGCAAACCAAATGTTTACATGCTTGACATTTCGTATGGAATTTTCTGTTTTTTTTCCAACCACAGTTCTAACATCGACCACGTTTTAAAGTTTCTCCGATATCTCCACTTGTGGCAGCTACCTCATGCAAACGTATTTTAATTTTTGGTGGAACGTTACTGGTCATTCGAACATTTCGGCACTTTTCAGTTAAACTATATCCAAATTCCTTGAGAAAGAGGTGCCTTTTATGTAATTTATTTGCATTATATTTGCGATAGATACGCATGTGCACTACCTACGCGTTAATTGCTGTCAAATATATAATATTATAAAACTTTTGCATGTAGAAGCTAATGCTAATTTACCTGTGGTATCCATACCTTTTTTTTGTTGTAATCAATGACTGTCAGGTTTCTTGTGGTTCCTCTCATTAAGATGCATTGAAGACAAAAGTAACACGGCTTTAACTTTTTTGGTAGTATATAGGGTGTGGCGCGAAGACTTTTGATTAAAAGTAATGGCGGATACAGTTATGTTAAAATTTGAAATTACGAAGCTGTAAGTTTTGAATTACGCTGAGTTCAAATATAATCTTGTCCTGAATGTGGCACTTCCGGCTATACCGGAAATATTTTAAATGGAACCTAATATTTTTTATTTTAATTTAGAATTCTACATGAAATTCTAGATAAAATTTGTGCACAATGTCCTATACCAAAAATGAAGTATTTTCGAGATATTTCGATTTTTTTTTAAATTTTGAAAAAATACTAGTCCACATTGAATAACGATATCTCCATTAATAACGAAGCTAATGACGTGAAATTGTAAACAATAAACAACGTGCGCTTGCCCGTTAATTCCATATATACATCTCATTGATATTTCACACAGGGTGTTTTAAACTTAGCCGCCAACATGCACAATTTAAATCATTTATAACTTGCTTACTTTAAATAGAACACCCTGCATTTTATTACATTTTCCGCTGTATTTTTTTAAGCCAATTTCTTTGGTATCAGTATTCCCTATTCATAAATCCAACCACTTTTGAGATATTTCATTATCTTAGTCAAAACATAACAACACTTAATTATTTCAACATTAGTGAGGGGTAGCCCATGATTTCCATTATTTAAGGCGATGTTTTGTTATTTTTTCATAAGTTATTAATTCTGAAAAGTAACCAATAGCCTGAAAGGATTATTAATTGTGGATATCATTAAAAACGTTGACTAGGTATTTTGTATTAATTGAATTAGATAACTTACAAGCAAAAATAACTAAATTTAATATTAAACAAATAAAGTTTTATAATAAGTGTTCAAAATTAGCACCATCTACTTCTGAACATTTATGAATCCTTTTCATTAAGTTATGTCTTGTAATTCTGGAAATATGGTCGGTTGTTAGAGAATTAAAAGCAAGTAAGACTCTTTGTCGTAATAGGTTTGGAAAATACCTGATTTTCAATACCAAATACCAAAATCTAGAGGAGCCAAATCTGGAGAGCGAACTGGCCAACGAAACGGACCCTGATTGGCAATCCATCTATCATCAAACATGTCGTAAAGATGCTGAGCAACAGGCCCAATGTTATGAGGAGGTGCTCCATCTTGCTGATACCAAGCTGAAAGTATGTAACGCCGGTCGTATGGCTTCTTCTAAAATGTGGAAATATCTTGTACCGTTTAAATTTTCATCATAAAATTTTAATGCTAAAATTTTATCGTCTTTTATTGTACAAAAAACATTGGAACTCCAACTAGCTTGGAAATAACGTTCTCTACTAACATGTGGATTTTCATTAGACCAAAATTGGGAATTAAGTCGATTAAATAATCCATTTTTGCTAAACTTTGCTTCATCACACCATATACCTTTTTTTATGAAGTTTTCATCCTCTTGGGTCTTCATTAAAAACCATTCACAGAATTCTATCCTTCGAGGAAGATCACCTAATTGTAAGTGTTGCACCAAATGATATGAAAATGGTTTCTATTTGTGTTTTTTTAAAATACGATGAATTGTTCTCGTCGACAAAGTAAGATCTCTCTCACAATCTCTAATGGAGGCATTTGGAGAGGCCGTAAAATACCCCAAAACATTAATTTCGTTTATGTCACTGTCCACTAGTGGTTTATTTTTATTATCACCAGTTGCATTTGGTCGATTTGGATATCTTTCTGCAAAAACACGGCAAGTCCTTTCAACAATTGTATTACACTCGCCGTAAATAATAATAAGATTTAAAAAATCATCATTAGTAACTCCTACATTTGCCATTATTTACTATGAAATAAAAACTGGTAAAGAAAACTGTCAAAACAACATAAACATAACGTTCTAACTATCAAATCTTTGACAACCATGGCCTACCCTTTGCTAATGTTGAAATAATTAAGTGCTGTTATGTTTTAACTAAGATAATGAAATATCTCAAAAGTGGTTGGATTTAGATATAGGGAATGCCGATACCAAACGAATTGGCTTAAAAAAATGTTACGACAAAGGAAGATATGATGCAGAGAGTCTTCCTTGCTTTTAATTCTCTAACACCCGACCATATTTCCATAATTACAAGACATAATTTAATGAAAAGGATTTATAAATGTTTAGAAGTACATGGTGCTAATATATGAACACTTATTATAAAACTTTATTTGTTTAATATTAAATTTAGTTATTTTTGCTTGTAAGTGATCTAATTCAATTAATACAAAATACCTAGTCAACGTTTTTAATGATATCCACAACTAATAATCCTTTCAGGCTATTGGTTACTTTTCAGAATTAATAACTTATGAAAAAATAACAAAATATCGCCTTAAATAATGGAAATCATGGCCTACCCTTTACTAATGTTGAAATAATTAAGTGTTGTTATGTTTTAACTAAGATAATGAAATATCTCAAAAGTGGTTGGATTTATGTATAGGGAATACTGATACCAAACAAATTGGCTTAAAAAAATACAGTGGAAAATGTAATAAAATACAGGGTTTTCTATTTAAAGTAAGCGACTTATAAATGGTTTAAATTGTGCATGTTGGCGACTAAGTTTAAAACACCCTGTATGAAATATCAATGAGATGGATATATGCAGTTAACGGACAAGCGCTTGTTGTTTATTGGTTAGAATTTCACGTCACTAGCTTCGTTATTAATGGAGATATAGTTATTCAATGTGGACTAGGATTTTTCAAAATTTAAAAAAATCGAAATATCTCGAAAATACTTCATTTTTGGTATGGGACATTGTGCACAAATTTTATCTAGAATCTCATGTAGAATTCGAAAATAAAATAAAAAATATTAGATTCCATTTAAAATAACAAAGTTGACGTCTACTTCCGGTATAACCGAAAGTGCCACATTCAGGACAATATTATATTTGAACTCAGCGTAATCCAAAACTTACAGCTTCGTAATTTCAGATTTTTAACGTAACTGTATCCGCCATTACTTTTAATCATAACTCTTCGCACCACACCATGTATAAAACCAAGGTAATATTTTTTTAAATACAAAGATAGAGGAGAAGATTTCTCTATTCTTATTCAGTTGGAACTCAGTAGTAATAAAGTTCTAATTTTTCGTAATGTGCCAATCAGTGTTAACTTACGTTTTAGTAATTACAGTGAAGTTTCGTTTATTTTTATCCCTTTTTCAGAACATACGCGAACACGCTCCCTATTAGCTTCTAGTAAAAGTAAATTGATCATTTGGTCGGTAAGAAATAATCTCTTGTCGATACTGGTCCATCATCAGTGCGGCGGATAGCATATTCTGTGGGACCTCCTACTGTATTTAGTACACTGACAGACCTAGAAAGCACCAGAAATTAATTTCATACTAAATCAGTGGAAAAAGTTTATATTTATAGCCATTTAACAAATTCTTCATCACTACAGCGCTACTCAGCAAACAAGATAGTTGGAGAGAGGATACCGGCGCTATAGTAGCTTTTAAGGTACAATCCGAAAAAAATATTTGGGAGCTTAATTTAAATGTGTATTGTTGGATACACACACGTGTATTGTGTGCTGCATAATCAGTGTATCTAATATTTTCTTGACAAAATCACAAAGGGACAGATCTATACACGGTGAACTAAGAATATGATTGAAATAACGTTATTTTTAAAAACCTAAACATTAATATCAAATTTTTAGTAACAATATTAAGCTTTACAGAAACAGTTTTAAATATTTTAATTTAAGATCTACAATTCATTATGATTATAATGTAATTACATTTTTATAGTTTATCGAATGGACTCATGAGTTATTTGTTTGGCAAAGTTTACCAACATAACCTAATTGTTTAGTTAAAATCAAAATAAACTGAATACATATTTAAATAATCGTAACGAAATGATATGAAAATCAAAACGTTTAAAATATCAAGGCAAAACTGTTTTATAAGTTATTTTCTTAATCTTCAACTTCCGCACTTGTGTCATCTTCCGACAAACCAGTATTCACCACAAATTCCACACTTTCCACTACTTCGTCAAGTAATTCATCTTTCTCCCACATTTCTTGAGCCAATTGATTCACATGCTTGCAATGTTTTTGCTACAACAATGTTTCGAGCACCAGAATGTATAGTTTTCTTCATAGTTCCAGCCATAATAGGATAACCTTCAAACATAAAAATTACATTAAAATTACATTTTTATTAAAATTCTTGTGCATACCTATATTTCACAAATAAAACAACCAAAGAAGTCTTCAAAAAAAACTGATGTTAGCCATGAATAAGTATATATAATTGTGATTTTGTCAAACAAGGGTAACAAAATAAAACGATTAAGTAATAAAACGTACACGAAAATGTCAGCTGTAAACTTAATAATTTACTTTTAACTCGGAATGTACCACCATAGAATTCTCAAATATGATTGGACAAATAATTTGCCGCGTCAAAAATTTCAAATACATTATTTTAGTTGACATATTCTCCGACTATCTTGTTTGCTGAGTGGAGCTGTATCATTCAGTTCCAAATTTTCCATATCATATTGACTTCAAAATCCTCTTGTAAAAGTTTTCGTAATTCGTCGTCCGTAAGTTCTTTTCTGTAGGTCACTTTATGTGCCAAATTATATCTGTATTACACTTATAAACTATAATTCGCTTTATTTATTTTACACTACCACTGTAATTAACAATATCACGTATTGAAATGAGTCTTACACCATTCACTACCTCACCGACTACCGACGTCTCGTAAATCTGGTAGTTTGTGGTAAAAACACATTATGGGTACGAACGTGCCCAGAAACAGTAAATGCGTTTCTCTTAAGTTAAACAACTGTCATAGTCATTTTTCTCGAAATAAAACCGCTAATTTGTGTATAAATGTCAACTGTAGGATAACATAGAAACATTATATTATAACAATTATACAATAATTTAAATCTGGTGAGTGGGTTTAGGCATACCCATAAACAGGAGGAAGTTTAATTTAGTTAAAAAAAATTACTAATTGGACGAAAAAATAAATCTTGATATAGGAGTGGGAAGAAAATGTTTTCTTAGTTGGATAAATAATAAAAAAATAAGTATTATAAGTTGTAAAATAGACCACAAAACGATTAGTGAAACGGCAGAAAAAAGTAAACAAAAATCTTGACTCGCAGTCACGAATAACAAAATATAGAGACTGTCAATAAAATAATTGCACTGGGAACGTCGGAAAAGTCGAATAATCACTGTCAAAAAATGCAGTAAACAAAATAGAAATTCCAATTATTAAAATAGTAGAATGCAAACGGCGCCGGCGGTAGAAAATTTAAATCAATAAAATGATTACTAAAAATCGTATCTATTTAAGAGGACGATAACAGATCAATCTAGGCGGAGTTGAAAATAATATTAAATCGAACAAAAGAGTGATTCTAATTATAAAATGCACTCTTACAAAACGTAACAAGAAATGGTCGCAGTCAAACTTAAAATTAATTCGTAGGCAGATTACCCGTAAAAATATCTAATTACAACATTAAGATAAGATAAAAAATGATTTTTTAGCTACGCTGTATATAAAATAAGTAAACCTAACAGTAACTAATATCTAATGCTAATTTAATTACGTGCAAAATTAATTATGCCACTCGCGTTTCGGTAGACCCGTAGAGGTAAAACTGCGCAGGAATACCGAAGACCTATGGCGAAATTCTAACTTGCCTCAGTTTAAATTGTGATCTCATTGAAGATAACGGCGCGTTGGCAATGCTAGGCTTGTTATACCTCTTAAAAAAGGGTGCGAAGCGTAATAACGAAAAAAAAAATGTGGCAAAGGTTGGTCATTAAAGCGAGAAAATTACAGTCATATTAATTTATTGAACGAGTTGAAATTTGAAACTACGATTTCCAAAACTATTTACAAATGAACGAGGCAACATCTTATTACTATCTATGGTTAGCCCTTTTATTACAAAGAAGGATACAGTAATGAGAAAATATACTTCACCTCATCTGGGATTAACTGTAACTCTAGGATTCCTCGCAACGGGAAGAAGTTATGTAGATAGGATGTATTCTCCAATTATTGCACCTCAAGCTCTGCGAAAAATAATTCCCAAAACATGTGCTACTTTGTACAAGGCTGTGTGCAAAAAAATACTTAAAGGTAAGTAAATAAGACAACAGTTTATAATTTAGCAATACGTACCTATCTAATTTATTGCTCAAGTTACAATATTAATAAATGCCTGTTAAGTTGCTAACAAAAGAAGCAGCGTCTCCTATGCTAGATTCTATCGGCATTATAGTTTCAGAAGACTGTTAGTTTTCCTCATATGGAAAACAATGTTATGCAGAACTGACATGCGAGAACTGTTGAGACTGAGAATGGTTGTATTGAATACAATTGGGACTTGTACTTGGTGAAGGGGTAACAGCATGGCGAGGACCAGGCGAATATGATGATGAGGGACCTGAAACTGTAGAGCGAGGAAACATAGCTGGCTAATATCACGGTTTTTTGCTTTAGATATTTCCTACATGCTAACGCACCATGCAGTAGCGTAACATTGCCAGGTTCCCGATAATATCAAATCGATTTTCCTCGATACGTGAACAACCGTTCTCGCACAATCGTCAAAACATCGTTGGTCAAAGAATCTTGGTTCTATCTGCCTACTCGTGAGTGAGAAGTAGAAGCCTTACTATTTCTTGATGACCATGCAACACTTTCATTTTAGATTAACCATTCGTCTGTTGTAGACGGTCCTTCTGAAACAATAAAACATTGTAATTGGAAGTGGATCTACATTTATCGACTATAGAGGCCGACATGGTTATGGTTCATGTAGGAATTGTCAATGTTAGGAAGAGATGAATCACATATTCCAAGCGAATTACCTTTCAAAGAAAGTAGTAGAAATCTGCCCTACGTTTTCGTCGCTGACGACGCTTTTGGTTTATGCACTGATGTGTAACACCCTTGCAAGGGGGCTTAACTTGAAAAATTTAACTACAGATTGTCTCGCGCACGACGCATCGTAGAGAATGCGTTTGGAGTATTAGCTTCACGCATATTCCATACTTAAATTAATATAGAATCTGAGAACATTGTTAAAATAGAAATGGCAGCAATTGTGCAATACGGAACCGTCATCACTTATGGATACAATTCACAGAACTCTAATATGGAACACTTGGAACAATGAAACCCGGGAAATATTAATTAAACAGCAAAAAACGTAGAAAATTTCATGTACTACTTTCGTAGCGAGGGCAACGTATCATGACAAAATGATTTTAGTGATTAGTGGAGTTCATATACAGCATGGTAAAATTGATTTTTTACTGGTATTCGCCCTAAAATTATTCACATAAATTTAACATGTACTTAACAAACAATAAATGTGTAAAAACTACTACATCTTTCACTATTCTCTCAAAAATACTCTTCATTTGTATCCAAGTTCAATGTGTAATTTCTTGACGTTTCTTGATAACTAAGAAAGTCAAATAAATCGTAGTTCCACAGCTTAGGATGATGACGTTCTCCAGTCGATGCTACAAACTTAATCAAATCTTCATATTTCTTTTTTTCTTTTCCGACAATGCTTCGTAAATTACTGATTTTGTTTACAACTGATTCTTTACTGGCGGTAGGCTACATTTCCTTCAGCTTTTCTGCCAGTTTTTTTATAAACTTGTAACAACCCTTTTTGAGTTGTATTAAAATATACCTTAATTTAAGGTCTTTCATTTGTTCTGTTGTAAATATAAGAAAAAAGTTTTTAATTATTGAAGTATAGGTATGTGGTAGGCAACTTAATTTGCATATCTTCTTAAGGGTATATATTTCTTAAAGGTTTATACTCCCACTTCAAATTGTTTTCTGATCATTTGATTTGCGCAACGCGTCATCATCATCATCTGACGTCCTAAGCATCCATTTTGTTACTTCCTGATGAATGTTGAAGCAGGAAGCTTTGTTTTGGTTTTCCCCTAAATTTTGTGTGAAAGTGCCATTAATTTGATGGTAAGATATCTTTTAACGCGTAATACTAAAAATTAAAACATTTTCTCTTTTCAGGCACTTTTTTTACTTTGATTACATTTTAAATACGCATCTAATTTTACTGTTGCGTACGCTTTCATTTTATGATTGCAATTTTTGATTGAAAATTTCAAAGAATGCATTAAACGGATTATTCAATTTAAAGAAGACATTTTTAGGAGATAAACTTCCAGTTTGGGTGTGGCTGATAACATAAAAGCATTGTTATTGCAATAAATTGCGCAACATTACGTCATATTGGTTTACATTCCGCATTATTTTTCTATAAAACCAGGGATTCTCAAGAAAATTTTGTATATTTAGTAACAGGTATTTAATGTTTAATGATTTTTTTAGTATTTTAGGGTTTTTACAATTAGTTTTTAAGATATATTTTATTTAACCCTTTCACTTTAAATATTTAATAAACATAGTTGCATATTATTTATTGTTTTACATTTTGATAAGTTTTAGTGTAAAGCTCGGTTTAGTTATTCCGACCATTATAAAAAAAAATAACTTGGCGTCCGAGATCATTTCTGTTAGTGTTACTTTGCAAATTTTTTATATTGATGTTAAGTGAAAATAATCGAGCAGAATTTGAGGTAATTAAGCAAATCAAAATATTGAATCGGCCCACTTGAATTTTCCGAGTGGGACAACGGCATTTGTGGTGAATGGTTAGTATCTCCAGTTAGTTTAACGATTTGTGTTTGGAGAAAATTTACACTTATTTCATTATTTCATTATTATATTATTAAATTTATTACACCAGTTCGACCACTTCTTTACAAACTGCCTGTTACAAAAAAAAATATCATTTCACAAGAGTTCATGAACGGTTTTGTTATAGTTGCCGTAGTTTTGCATTATATGTGTCATTTATTTTCTGTAAATAAACAAGTTTTGCAAAAAAGGATTCAGACGTGGACGAAGAAATCCTTAAAAAAGCAGAAGCTGAGCTGAGTCTTATACCTAAAAATTCTGAAATCATTTGTAAGAAATAGTTCGACAGATTTATTGAGTGGATGTGCAAGAATAATACGGAAACTGTTACATAGAAGGTTTTGCGTATTTCCTTGATCAGGGAAGTTCATTTCATCATTTTTTAAAGATAATTATTCTTTGTATTTATTTTATTAGTCGCAAAACTACAAATCGTCTTTATTATGGTGCATGTACTCCAAATTAAAATGTATGTTACGTCTCAAAAAGTTTTCAGAACTTTCGGCATTCTTGAAAAACTGTTCTGTTGGGTACATACCAGAGATATCAAAACACATAGACCCAGGGTTTTTACCATATTAAACGATGACAGTAGAGTAAATTATATTGACCTCATTAAGAAGTACATGAGTTTAAGACCGAAGCATGTGAAGATTGAAAAGGTTTTTTATTCTACAATGGGTGTAAATGTACATGTAATCCCATTGTCATTAACACATCTGGTCAGATTCCCAATGCCGATCAATACACAGGACATTCATTTCGTAGAACTGCTGGCACAATCTTGGCAGACAGTGGAGCTGACATTAAAAACTTTAAAACTGCATGGAGATTGGAAAAACGATGCTGTTTCTGAAGAGTACGCGGCAGACTCCATCGAAAACAAGAAGAAAATTGCCAAAACCTTAGGATCTAGTAGCGTACAACAAATGAGTAACCGAGAAATGTTTATATCAACATCATCAAGCAGTACAATCGAATGCCCCCTTGAAACATCTGGGGGAATTTCAATGACCAGAAATTCCTATTGCATTAATACTAACATCACTAAACTATAATTTCTTTAATATTACACTAATTACAGATTATACTCTTACTGTAGTATTAATATAAATAAATAATTTGTGCAATTTCTTTGTTTGTATTTCGTCGTCAAGACGACTTTATGGCACAACATTACAGCACGCATGCCATAGAGTGACAAATTATTAACGATTTTGACATTAATAACTAGGGCATTCTAATGCTAGTCGAGACCAAAATTGATTTAAAAGGTGCACGTCAAATTCCGATTTTGCAATAAAATTATTACCGATACTGGGTGCTTTGGGCATGCTTCCATATTATTCATGATAAATAACAAACTACTCACAAAACATTCAATGATTTATAAATAACCAAGGATTTCTTTCAAACGAGGATCAAACAATTTGAAGTAGGTACCTATTAAAAAAATATTGCAAAAACTGTAGTACACGCAATTTAAGGTGAACTTACGCTTATAGAAGAAACGGACGCTTCTGGCCAGTTTATTGCAGCTAGTTTTATCATAAGAGGGCATAACCATTGCATTTTTTTCAAGATTCTGACCAATAGCGTTCAGTTATTGAGAAAGAAGCCTATGTAGCTATAAAATCTTTGAGACACTAGAGACGTTTCGTTATAGGTAAATGAATTCAATCAATTACTGATCAACGATCAGTATCTTTTATGCATGCATTTTGTAAAATGCAGAGTACATCAACTAAATCAACAAAATCTTTTGAAATATTAAATATAGATTTTAAATGCCCTTTTACTACCGTTTCTAATAATTGGTATATTCTAACCATAATCCATGAATACACTAAACTTCCTTTGTATATCCGTGCAATGACTCAATGTCGTATATTAATGTTTAAATTAACAATCAAGCGTTTTATATATAATTATTAAAATTTGTTTACTCGTTACGCATGGTTTAATTTTGTTGAATAAAGCTTTATTTGTGAAGGTATTTTCTATTTATTACACAGTGAATCGGTCAAAATAAAAGCAATAAAACTTATGTACAATGCGGAATCTTTTTACTTGATATTCTTTGTCGACAAGTCCTTTGTAATAAAATACATACTCTCGTCTGAACTGCATAAAAATCCAGTTTGTTATGTACAGGGTGTCCCAACGATAGAGTAAAGTAAGTTTATGCTTAACTAGAATTATTTGTGTAAATATTGTATGGACCATGGGGTAGAGGTAAGAAGTGTGCATTTTTTAAAATATTGGAAGTTATACAGGGTGTGCCAGAAAAGCAGGACGTGAAAAAGTATGATTTTTTAAATAGAACACCCCGTATTTGATTTTAGTTTTAATTCTACGTGTCCATACAAACATATTTTGTCATACAAAAGATTGGCTGAAAGTTTTAGTTCTTGAGATATTCGCGTTTAAAGATTATTATGGTCATTTTCGTGGGGTTGATGAATGGGCAATTGTTCCGTTATTTCACAGTAAAAAAATTGATATTTCGTGTGAAAATGAGTGATATTATACTAACATTTAGACCGAGTAGTATTTCTAATTTTCTCAACAGGGTGTTTGTTATAACCATTCAAATTTGAAAATTCTCAAATTAAAAAAATCAGTTTTTTAATTGCACACCCTATATATTTTATTTCATTTTATTCAGGATTAAAAAATCTATCATTTTTGTTAAATATATCCTATATCTATCTTTGATAGTTTTCGAGGAATTTCGATTTTTCTCACTAGCTACGTTACATACGATACTATAACATTATTGTGGATCGTGGTAGCCATGGAAAACAATTGCGACGAAATAAAACAAACCACCTAAGCGAGAATATTAACAGTTTTTATTAATGAGAAACAGTAATTCAATAATTATTCAACATTGCGTCTTAGTAAATGCTCAAATAGACGGCCTTCTTGCTGAATACACATATTGAGCCTTTTTCTCATGTTCTGTCTCACTTCGGATAACATAAGAGGGGTCACTGTGCGACAAGCTTCGCGAATTCTATTTTTCATGTCCTCCCTTGTTGTAGGTTTAATAATATACACCGATCTTTTATGTATCCCCATAGGAAAAATCCAGTGGAGTTAAATCGCATGACCTGGGTGGCCATAATATAAGCCATTACGTCCTATCCATTTCTCCGGGTATTGCTGGTTCAAGAATTCCTTACGTCCCGATAAAATGTGGAGGTGCACCATCCTGTTGCAACCACATATTTAGTCGTCCTTCTAAATTGATATCCTCAAATAACACAGGCAATTCTTCACATAAGAAATGCAAATAGCTGCGGCCCGTTAATGGATCATCAAAAAATAGGGACCGTTAATTTGGTCATTAAGTATACCACACACACATTTAGTGACCAATGATTTTGGTTTTGAACTTCTCGTAGTCAAAATGGATTATCAATGGCGTAATAGTGCATATTATGCCGATTTACAGCCCCATTACTTTTAAACGTCGCCTCATCGGAAAACATTATGGAGCACAAAAAGTTGTTATTTAATTGCAGCCGTTGATTAATGATATTGCAGAATTCAATTCGTCTTGCAAAATCCTCTTCTCGCAATTCTTGATGAAGCTCAATGTGATAGGGATGGTACTTATACTTCAGGGTTGTTCGATTCACGTTTGATTTGGAGGTATCACATATCGTCGCTAATGTTCTAGAACTCACTTGGGGATTTTCTTGAATATTTAATAATATTTCAAGTTCTTTTTCTTCATTAGCTGCCCTTTTATTAACAATTTTACGTTTGAAGTATTTAATACTACCGCTAGAAACAAATCTATCCATCAAATTTTCCAAGCCAACAGTAGTAGGTATTCGACGTTCAGGATATTTCATTTTGTAGATTCGTTGTGCCAATAAAGGGTTTTTCAGCCTCGCCCAACACGTATATCATATCAATTAATTCATTTGTCGAATAATCCATAATTGATACAAGAATTGATAACAAGTTAAATGCGAAAACGACAAATTTAATATGTGTTTATTTTGACAAGTAGGAAACCTTTGTATCTTAGTAACGCAATTATTATTTTCCATGGCTACCAAGATCCATGCAATGCAATGTTATCGAAAATAAAGTAGCTAGTGTGAAAAATCGAAATTACTCGAAAACTATCAAAGATAGATATAGGATATATTTGACAAAAATGATAGATTTTTAATCCCGAATAAAATGAAATAAAAATATATAGGGTGTGCAATTAAAAAAACTGATTTTTTAATTTGAGAATTTTCAAATTTGAATGGTTATAACAAACACCCTGTTGAGAAAATTAGAAATACTACTCGGTCTAAACGTTAGTATAATATCACTCATTTTTCACACGAAATATCAATTTTTTATTGTGAAATAACGGAACAATTGCCCATTCATCAACCCCACGAAAATGACCATAATAATCTTTAAACGCGAATATCTCAAGAACTAAAACTTTCAGCCAATCTTTTGTATGACAAAATATGTTTGTATGGACACGTAGAATTAAAAACTAAAATCAAATACGGGTGTTCTATTTAAAAAATCATACT
The DNA here is from genome assembly GCA_036346205.1 of Vesta saturnalis. Classification (NCBI taxonomy): domain Eukaryota; kingdom Metazoa; phylum Arthropoda; class Insecta; order Coleoptera; family Lampyridae; genus Vesta; species Vesta saturnalis. Next base: position 5,808,594 of record JARFJB010000966.1, on the reverse strand, counting down.
TTTTCACGTCCTGCTTTTCTGGCACACCCTGTATAACTTCCAATATTTAAAAAATGCACACTTCTTACCTCTACCCCATGGTCCATACAATATTTACACAAATAATTCTAGTTAAGCATAAACTTACTTTACTCTATCGTTGGGACACCCTGTACATATAGCTCTAATCTATATAATGCTAACCTAACGAACAATGTTTTACATTTAATGTGATAAAAGGCTATCTTTGTTTATTTAGTGATTAGTCATTATTAATTAAAGGCCGGTCTAAACGTATGTATGATAAATTTATAAAAATTAAATAATCGGATAAATTATCGTACAAAAAAAAACTATTTAACTAATGACACTAGCAGAAATCTGCGCATCCATGTGTGACAGTTATTAATTCTGACAGTACTTTTGTGCCTATAATTAACCAAAACCAAGCTTTCAAGGATATAAGAGATCAAAATTAAATTCTTGTAAGAACTAGAGAGTAATTGTTTTTCAGCCAAACTTCTTGAAGCATTATAAAAAGAACATGTTGAATTTACTATAAGATCAGTACTATAATAATTTATTACAATTATGTTTTCCAATTGTACAAGTTGAAAATTACGGTTAAACAAGGAGGTTACGTAGTTGGACATATGAACATTGTCTACTCTTGAATGAAATTGTGTTTGGGTGAAGAAGGGCGTGTTTTGAATAGAACATTTTTACGTTAATTTACTTACTGAAGTTTTTTTAAGTGTTGTTTGGGGTGAAGTAGGAACAGGAAGGGTGTGGGTGACGGGGGAGGAGGACAAAAAATTCTATTGTTTATATAAATTTTAAAATAGTAGATATTAATTTAAATAAATAGAATTGGAGCTATGTATAAACATTACACATCGCGAGCGAGGAGGATAGAGGTTATCCTTTAACCTGCTTTGTTGATATATAAAATATTTTAATTTGTTTAAAAATTATTTTAATTTAACTGGAAGTGATATTAAATTACTACATTTCGGGCAATACAAACGGGGCAGAACAATAAAAAAAGCATATAGAGGAAAGGGAGAGAGAGGGTGAACAAAAGGGAGAGCGAATAAGAGGGAGCCGAAATGTTAAGAGTATATGGAAAAGGGAAGAAGATAATAAGATCACCAGACATAAAAAGGCAGGGAACGAAAAAGGAAGGAACAACTCAATATCGAAAAGCGAATAGAGAAAGGAAGGGAAACAAATGGAGGAATAAGAAGAATTATTTCGAGAGATGAGGAAGCAGATGGAAGAAAACATGAAGAGAATAAGGAACGACATCAAAGAAATGAAAGAAGAAATGGGAAAATGGAAAAAGAAATGGAAGAGAGAAAAGGAATAATTGATAGAGAGAATAGAAAAACTAGAAAAAAGGTAGAGGACGAGGAGAGAAGGAAAAGGAAGAACAACATCGTAATAATAACCACAAAAAGATTTACAAAAATGAGATGGTGGTGGCAGAAGGGAGTTAGGCAGAGAGAAGGGAGGGAGGTGGGGTAACTAAAGGGCAAAAAACTAAAAGAAGAAGCGGGTAGGAAAGGAACAATAAAGGGAACAAAAGGAGTGTAGAGAAATAATACAGGAAGATACGAACAAGCTAAAGACACTGCTCTAGAATGTGGCGGGAATAAAGAACAAAGACCAAGATTTCTGGAAGTTCGCTAGGGAGCAGGACGTGGTGGGATTGCAAGAGACATGGAAGGAGGTAAAAGAACGGGAGTGGTGAGAAAGAGAGTAGCCAGGGGAATTCGCATAGGTGGTGCAGTAAGCGGAAAGAGACAACTGAAAATGATGGGCAAAGGGGTTTATAATAATGCTGGGGTTAAGTAAAAGTATTATTATTCAAAAATAAATAATTTTTTTTAACCAACTCATTTGTTTTTATTACGCCTCTTATTAACCGGATTCATTAAGAGATTTCACTACAAATTAATAACAAAATTTAGTTAGCAAAATGTTATACCGAAGTGACTAAAATTCATACTCAATTTTAAACCGAAATGTCACTTTTCAAACGTTAATATTTTGAAAACAATCAAAGTAAAGTGTATTAGAGAGAAATGTTAAGTATTATGAGAAGATTTCGAAAATCGAAAAATATACGGGGTGCTCTTTTTAAAAAAGTAATTGTATATGTCGATCGGCCGCCATTTTAAAACTTTTAGCTGTCATTTTTCCAGACAAATGTAGATTTTTATCTCCTATCTAGGCCCTCCAAATTTCGTTGAGATGTACCAAGTGGTTAAAAAATTACTAGGGGGTAATGGACTTTAGAAGGGCACTGTATGACCCTTTCTACTTGAATTTGGTTCAAGAATGCGCGTCGTTACAGAAAAAACTTGTGATCTCGCCTTTGCAATATGAGATGAAACACTTTCGAATGGATAGTCGCAAAACAACATGTCGTTTCCCTCTTCAGTGGAATACATTTTAGAAACTCTTCAACACGCACTTCCACAGTAATTATCAAAGCAAAACTAACTTATTAAGATTGATAATTGCAATAATTAAACTTAATGATATTTGACAATGCGTTGGGCTATTGTTTTTACTGGTCGATTGTCAGATGTTTTATCATAGCTGTAGCAATGTATTTAATTAAATGTCTTTTAAATTCTTCATTATGATTAGAATTAGATATACATAACTTTATATCGCTGAAATCAGAAAAAGATAAGAAATTTAATAAGCTAACTATCGCTTATGGTTGCTATTTAAAAAAAGGTAAGTTAGAGTTGTAACTCAAAAAGCAGTTATTAAAAAAATTTTTTGACTAGTGCAGCTAATTAAAAAACCTCTTTAAAATTTTACGGTAGTTTTAATAACTAACGAACCATTGTTTATTAAAAATTTTAGCGGTTTTCAGTTTTCCTCAAATAAATCGTAAACTTGGCAACAATGCTCAATTTTCTTGCCAGGTTCTAAATCTTCATGTAATTCTGACCAACTATATACTATAACAATATATATATATATATATATATATATATATATATATATATATATATTATTTATTTATTTATTTATTTATTTATTTATTTTCATTGTAAAGGACATTTGCCAAAAGTTTTAACAATTTCAGGGTTTATTCAAAATAAATGGGGTTATTTATGTATATTGCTAAGGATTACTATTTTGAAGTATAGTAATGTGTGCTAGGAAAGCTTTTTACTTGCGTTCTTTACTAGAAGTTAGGAAAACGGATTGTGAATGTAAAAAGTATATTGGTTTATATATTTACTTAGAGTTTAAAACAGCCCACATGTATGACAAACTACTTATTATGATAATAAAAACAAAACATTAACAATATAGCGGTAACCAATTGAAGTCCCACTCACAAAGCTTGAAACGTTTTACCGTAAAAGTCGACTGTGATACTTCATATTTCTAAAAAACGATAAAAACCATTTTTCTTTCAATTTAAATGTTTGTGCGTGCCAATATTATTTTCTCTTAAAAATCGTCTAGTTCAATCGTTTCTGAATAAAGGTATTTGATGTGGAACAACAAACGACTTTTCAATCTACAAAGTGGAGATTAAAAGGGATTAAAATTATTTTTAAATTACTTATGCAACCTCTTTCGAAATACGTTCATAATCAATAAACATAAAAAATAATAATAATGACCTATTTCGCATAGACGATAATAGACATTTTGATGCCATTAAAAAAAGCTGGCCAAAACCGCACATGTATCAAACATACCATTATTACAATTTACGCGTTTTATATCTTATTTGAAATTAAAATTGAATAATCTTCTAAAAAATATCTACACATTTTTGCTATATAATTGGTTGTTATCCATATTTTCAAAAATTAATACATACTTATACTCCTACATTTTTGAATTTAGTGACTGCTACAAAAAAAAATTGACAAAAAAACTATGCATTATAAACCATTTCGCAACGCCGTTGTATCTTTTCCAAAATCCAGTGAGTTCAAAGAGAAATGGAATGAAGCTTAAATAATACGAAATTTTGTCTTGTATTTTTGGAGTTATTGTGATACTAATACACATCCATACACATACGTAGAAACCCACCCATACACACACGCGCACGTTGTCGCACGCACATAACAGGCGTGGGAACAAACTTTTGGTATGCTTAAAAGATAACATTTCCTAGATGCCTAATTATTAATAAGTATGGATTACTTACTAAACTATTGATTGGACTATTTATAGCCTTTGTATAATTGTTGCGCTAAACGGTAATGAAGATTTCATCTGCAAATTAAGATTGCTCAATAGCAGTTAAAGACACCGTCCCCTACGGTATTGAAATACCAAAATTTTGTTAACGCTGGTGGTTACAATCTACTCAAAAAGACCCCATGTAAGCAATAGGACGTTGGTTACATTGCTTAGTACACAAACACAAGCAGGTGTTGCATACCAAACATTCTAATCTGCTTCCACGTTGTTGGATTATTGTCAAACACACCAACCAACAAAGTCCTGGCAATAGCAAAGAAATGGCTGGAAGACCACAACACGCTGGTAAACGTGACTACTCTCAAGGTTGGCTAAAGGTATGCCTAAGGTTAGTAGATAACACTTTCATAATTTGGTTACTACCACCCCTTAACGTACGAGAGGCGTTCTTATGTTATCCACTTCGTTAGGGATACAAGGAGTTAGAGGACAAACAACATTTTATTTTTGAACGTAAGAACCACTAACAGTAACACATATTGTAACGTTTTTCTTATAACGTTATGCCTTCGAAAAAAAATTATTAGGTAATTCTACACAATTCGGATCCACAACGTTTTCCAAGTCATCACTTTGAATAAAGATAATAGTTACAGGGGGCAAGGTCGGGACTATTAGGTGGATGTTGTAATTCCTTGAAGCCACATTTCTTCATTACTTTTTGAAGAATTCGTGCTTTATGCTCACTGCAGTTGTGGTGCAGAAGCAAAGTTTTCAGAGCATAATTGTGAAGACTTTATCTTCTTAATTGTATCCTTGTAGACATTCTTCGATATTGGCATACACTCAACTAAGAGAATCCCTTGAGCGAAAACTGTAGCCTTCACTTTTCTCCCAGAAAAATGCGTCTTCGTCTTCTTGGGTAGTGATATGAATCCTTTGAATGGAGTCATGTTTCGTGTGGGGGGGGGGGGAAGCTCAATGATTTTTTCATGTACCTTCTCCGGTTACCATTCTATATAATTATCTTGGGATAAAGCAGGCAAATTTTCGTCGGAAAAAACGCTCTCTCGTGTATATTCTTCGGGCTGCTTAATTTTTTCGATAAAAGTGTAACTTGAAGATCGCAGTATAAAATATCACAGAAGCTTTATTTAAGAAAAATTTCGTTATGGCATATTGTTTTCATAGCCAGGTATATAACACAAAAAACTGCCGTTGTACTAGTCTCATGGGATGGAAACCGTCAAAATAGGGGTCCCAAGATGTTTGTATGTCAAAATAAAGTAACTTATTACATATTACATGAAGGAAAATTACAACCATAAACGAAAATACAACCACAATCTCTACTGCAATCATAACCACAACTACTACCAAAATCACAATTACAACCAGAACCACATCCGCAACCAACTTAGCGGGAATTCCAAGAAGCAATTATGATAGTGAAGTTCGGAAACACAACAGTGATTCAATGTATAGCTGGCGTTCTCCATCAAATCAGAAGAATAGAAGAAATCAATTCAGCATATGTCCTGCATTCAAATCCACAAGAACCATTAGGGAAATAATAACTAATACGACCTAGAGATTGTAGATTTAAAAACGAAAAACTGCGTGTACTACCTGCAAAAAAAAACAACCGAGTAACCCTACTCTGCAGAATGCAATGCGTATAATAAAAATTAACACCACTGCGCAGGCGTTACGTAATAACGTGTAATGTAAATATAGGCTGTAAATCAAATGATTGGGTTGCCTCTGCAGGTCCGTGGTAGATTTTACTTTACTTGTAGCGATAGTTGCATTTAGATTAAAGGACGATTTTCACGAGTTGGCTTTACATATCAGCAACTATGTATGCAATGATATGATACGCTCACTTATTCGGGCAAGTACATTTTTTCCTTAAACACTTGATGAAATCAAGTTTCGGCTATTATACGTCAGTATATAGAAAACCAACTTTTAATGGATTATATAGTAATGTTGACAGTTTCCTTCCAAATAAATACAAAACAGGATTGATTACCATTCTATTATATAGAGCATATATGCTTTGGCTTCTTACAATTTACTACATATAGAATTTGAAAAATTAAAAAAAATATTTTTGTTAGAAATGGATACAACTTAAGTTTTGTCAATAACTGCATAAATAAATGTTTACAAAAGAAGTTTGTTGGACCTCCAAAACCTGAAGAATACAAACAAAGTAATATATTAAACTTACCTTTACAGGTTTTCATAGTCTTCATGTTCGCCGTGTTAGAAGATTTCTTAAAAAACCTTTTCCAACAATTAAAATACATTCTGCATTTGCCACATTGAGCAGGCTTGGATCCCATTTTCTAGTTAAGGATGTACTCCCGGATAACATTTCGTCGAATATCATTTATAGGTTTAAATGTAATAGATGCACTGCTATGTACATCTGGAAAACCCGTAGGCATTTTGCTATTCGACGCTGTGAACATTTAGGTTATTATTGGATAGAGTTGAAAATGCCAATGATCTTAGTACAAGGGAAGCTTTGTATATCTACGATCTAAAACCATCTTTAAATACGCAGATGGATATGGCAACCATAAAATTGCTTCAATAACACGGACGTCATTTTAGAGTTAAAATATTCAATTTTTTCATAAATTTATAACGTACAATTTGTCTCATTGTCACATTTAACTGACATGTCATCGTGTGTACATTTATTTTGAAAATGGTTTACGAACTAAATAAACCGAAACGTTAAAAAAAACTTTCAGTTCTTCAAAATAGACACCCAGGTATGGGACTGTTCATATCCATTATCCCTGTTCAAGTTGTTAAGCTGTTTCAGGAATTTCAGTTACTTCTTGAACCTTCCTTGTATACCAATTCCTATCGTTAGCCAGAAGCCTTGTGTTTTCAAATTTTATATTGTGCTGTGTTTAAGGCATGTGGAGCAATTGCTGATTTAGTAGAATGAAATAAACGTAAGTGTATTTTGTGTTCTGTTAACCTGATATAATGCTTCTTCCAGTTTCACCAAGGTAGAATTTACAACAAGTGCATGGTACTTCGTAAACAACACATTTAAATAATAGTATTTGGCCTTTAGCCGAATTCAGAAGATTTCGAACTTTAATGCTGTTTTTGTAAGATACTTTTATATTACGCTTTTGAAACATTTTACCGAATTTATTCGTTGTGTTTGAAAGGGTAGGTTAAATGGTAAACTTCTTGAAGTTATAGTATGATCCGCAGGCGTCGCTTGTTTAGCCGAATGACACATTTTTATGGCACTGAAGTTTTGAGCTGGATGATGGTGTGACGAAGCCTTAATATAATGATCTGCATGAATTGGCTAGTGATCTACGGAATGTGTTAGGCTTACATCTAGTTTTCTTTCAACCAAATCATTAAGGAATGGAAGATCACCTTTTTTTTCCTTTGTAAATTCAGTTTTTGTGTGCTGATTGTTTAAATAATTGAGAATACCATATCATCGACATGCCTTAAGCCAAAGTTTTGGTTCCTTAGGTGCATGTGATGTATCACTGAATGATAGTGGTACTAGACTTACTGATAATTAATTCTTTGTCCACGTGGGTTCGCCAATTTTGTAGTTTATTACTCTGTAAGTTAGTGTTAAGTTTGAAATAAAATATGGCCCTACAATACGGTATGATGTATCGTTTATCAATTACCTTGTGCAATGCACAAAACTTCCTAAATTGGTCTATAAATAAATTTTTTTATTTAAGTAATGGTTACCATGACTTACCTTTAATGATTGGTGGTAAGTGCAATTTATTTATTAATTTCTTATTGTTAGTAATTGTGATTTAACAATTACAACCCTTTACTGGAAAATTGCTCAATATTTATTTCCACTCACAAATTTTGGTATACGTGCGAATTTATTTAAACTGTCATGAAACTAATTTCTTTGAAGAATGACCCTTGCAGTCGACAACATAATGGTTAATGTATCTAATGAAAATCCTTTTATGCATGTAACAAAAATTTAATACAATCGTGTCTTAATATTTATATTTATTTGAACTCTGACAGATAAGATGATTTCCCTGCTAATATTAATTTACTTAGTATGATTTTTAATTGTGTTTTAAAACATCTATTATTATAAAATGAGACACAAAATAAAATGATGTCAATGAGTAATCCCACCATTATTTCACTTTAATTAATAATTGCATATATCAATACCTTACGTTGACTGTAAAGTTGTATAAGTTTGTCTAAAAATTTAATTCACATGCATAATGATATGGAAACACATAAGTAACCTTGAAATAAAGAAAATGGTTTAACCTTAACTAATATTAATTTTTTTAGTACATTTATATTTATTTATGCACATTTATGTAAAATGTACGTAAACAATTATGGTTCCTAAAAAAACATCTTATTTCTATACACAATCCACATCAAAATTTAGTCGAGTCCCAGTTCTTTTCTATTAATGCAATGAAACTATATATTAATAAACAAATTGAAATTTAAATAATTAATTTTGTATTAGGACTTGACTAGTTAAAACCAACATTAAAGAAAAAATTTGTGAGTGAAATTGTTGATTAACTTTCATTAGTAAATGTAAGGAGTTATCCTTTGCAAACATTTATAGAGTTCACGATGTTAACTTTATAAAATTTTGTAAATGTTGGCGTTTTATTTACTTCAGTTTAAATTGATCAAAGTTATTTCGACTTGTTTAGATCGTTATTTATTGTGCGTAATTGTTTATTCACAATTTATTATTAATGTGAAGTTTTTAATTTAAATAAATTCTCACTTATAATTTTGGAGAATAATAAAATTCTACCATTTCTTTAAGCACAATTATTACTATGTCTACTACACATATGCGGATTCACGCCGTTTTTGATTCAGCCTTCTTCGAACTTTCCAGACTTTAAAATCGGAACCGCGCCGCTTTGCTTAGACTTTCTTCGACTGCCACACACCTCTATTAATTTCTGTTTGAAAGGTCAGTTTCCGACCTTTTAATTCGTGATATGATTTTAAAAGCGGCCTGGGTCTTTTTTTATTTGATTATTTCACAAAATGGTGCAATGTTTTGTAATATTTCGCAATAATGCCCATAACTCTGGCAATACGTTATAATGTAATCTAAGTAGTTTTCCTAAGAGATTTCGTCCCTCACATACGTATATAACTATCGTTTAGCGACGAAAAGCTACCGCAAAATCGATTTTTTTCATAAATTACAGTGAAAAAGCGTGCCCCTAACTATATTTTTACAAAAATAACCTAGTGAGCCTTCTTCATTTGCAAAACTGATGTATGACTTTTACGATGTACAATCTTGCGAAAATGATGTAATTTAAATATTTCATTCTGTGATAATTAATGTTAAATTCATCCTTATTTTCATTATCAGGTGGTGCCAAAATCGGTACCTTTTGAAACTAATTCTGTTCAAGGTTTTACAGTGGCAGTTTACATATTTATTCTTTTCATTTTTGAATTGTAAATTGAATTTGTGTTCAACCCCGATCAGTGTCGTATCGTGAATTCGATTTTAAAATTTTTTGCTAAAATATGTATATTTAAATATGCATTACGTTTCCTAATTCAAGCAAATTCAAGTATTGACTTTAACTGGTATTTTATCAGCAATATTTGGGAACGTTCATTCTGCACATGTTATAGATAAACTCCCACAAGCAGTACTTTCGTCTTTTCTTCATCGTCAATATGCCTAACCTATCTTAACTATCCTTAAACCACATAACAACTATATGACTAAATACAAAATTACCTAAATATATGTAAATATTATAATAAACTTCAATAAAAGCTAAACTTAGTTACGCTGAGCGTGGTTCCTATGATAACCTTTACACCTATTTACGCATGTTACACCTCTTTTATTAGGCGCCTCTTACGACAATCAGTTGGAGACTCTGATGCAGGAAAATTAATATACCGTGTCTACGCAGCAGTAAAAACAAAATTGCCATGTTACCATAACTCATACTTTTATAAAAAGTCAATATTTCTGTCCAAAATAAAACAAAAAAAAATATGCTCAAAATCTGTAGAACGTCATGCGTTACCTAGAGTCTGTTCTTCGAAATTTTCCATAAAATAATTATCATATAACCATCCTATCTAACTGTTGATAATGCTCGCCATTCAATAAGACGAATCACGTAGTTAGACCGTGTTTAAATAATTTGATATCGCTGTGGTTTTTTAATAGTTGTTGGTACTTTTGTTAACAAGGAATCCACGTCAAGATTAACTAACAAATTAATCGTCCGGGGTTAACCTTAATTTCAATTTCAATTTCAATTCAATAAAATGTTTTGAATCCTACTTGAAGGAATTACTCGAACCAGTAAAAGGTCGAAGTAGAGTAAATACTCTACTTCGACCTAAATATCTAAATAGGTATTTAAATAAAGTGTAGGTTATTGAATTTGTGGAGCTTACAACTAGTCGAAGTGGAGCATTTCGTTTCCCCATAGAGGCATTTGATATAAGAATTGAAACTTTCACCATTTGACATGTTATTTATTGCTTTATTTGGGAAAAATTGTTTAATTATTTATATATCTGTTTATTCGCAAGCTTTCAGACAGATACCCTGTCCTTCATCAGGCGTAACATCAAAATGACAAATATTAATAAGGTTACCAGAGAATTAAAATTAAATCACTGTAGACTGTAAAACTTTCAATTCTTTAAAATAGACACCCAGGTATTGCACAGTTCATATCCATTATCCACGTTCAAGTTGTTAGGCTGTTTCGGAATTTCAGTAGCTTCTCGAATCTTCCTTGTGTACTAATTCTTATCGTTGGCCAATATTGTTGTGTCGTCAAATTTTATATCGTGCGGCATGTTCAGCAATTACTGATTTAGTAGGATGTAGTAAACATAAGTATCTTTTGTGTTCTGTTAACCTCTTGTTAATGTTTCTTCCAGTTTCACCGATATAGATACAATTTTAATACTGCTTCCGTAAGAAACTTTTAAATTATGTTTTTGTGTATTTTGCCAATTTTATTCGTTGTGCTTGGAAGGAAAGCTACAATAGTAAACTTATTTGAAGTTCTAAATTTATCATCCGTAGGCGTTGTTTGTCTCTATTGAAATGACTTTTTAATTTGTTATTTGTTGAAGCCATTATTTATAAAGACCCTTTCAAGATGGTTTAATTCGTGTTGTAGTTTATCTGGATGACAATTGTTTGTGGCACGTTCGTATCGTATTAAACTTTTGTGCCGGGTGATAGTGTGATAAAGCATTAATATACTGATCTGTTTGAGTTGGCTTATGATATACGGCATGTGTTAGGCTTCCATCTGGTTTTATTATTAACATTTGTCATTTTGGTGTTACCTAGTCAATATTTGTCACTTTGATATTACGCCTGACGAAGGACAGAGTATCTGTCTGACAGCTTGCGAATAAATAAATATATAAATAATTACACAATGTTTCCCAAACAAAGTGATATTTATATATAAGGCATTAGTTAGCTTAACCAACTATCCGTAATTATAGTCATGTACTTCAAAAAGAACCAACTGAAAATATCAAGAAACGCCAAATTTTTTAAGTTACGTTTCATCAATACTTCATTTCTACTAGTTTAGCAAAGTTTAAAGTGTCACTAACCAACCAATACTTATTTGACGAATATCCATTTCAATGCACATTATAAATTTGATCATTAGTTGCGGTCAATATTAACATAATGCACCTATTTGATAACTAAGAAAAAAATAATAAGTTACAAAGTAGTTGACATATGCAAACTATTGCTCCATTTCGGCAACAATACTACAGAGGAACTGTAAGGGTTCCCGGACGTGGCAAAAAACGTGATCTGCAATGTTGGTTGTAATATTAGGTAAACATTAATATATACGTTAATTGAATCGTGAAGTTTGCATTCCCTTCATTAAATTGTTATTGAATACCACTGGTTGTACAGGTATTCCAATTTACGTAACATTGTAGCTTTGTGTGCAACGACGGTAACCAAATACGTTTTATTTTTGGATATTTTTGATAAGCTACTCACTAGAAATTAACTTTATACCATGTAATTAAGATTCGTTACAGACAACATTTAAGATTTAAGCAAGAAACCAACGCGAGGATAATGAAAATGGTTTATTCCTTAATTCCATTACATCATAATTTAAAATTAATATGATCTGTCTTCATCAAATTTTAATGTTCGCTACTTTAAAATTGCTTTTCCTTCCTTATCTTTCATATTTTACTATTTACTTTTCGTATTATTTGATTTTTCTATTTTGCTATATATCAGTTAATTATTAAGTGCAAAGTACAAAAACCTTTCACTCCTACGTCGAGAAACACTGCAGTAAACCTCTTTCTTGAAGCACTTTAAGAGTATGAAAGAAAATCAATTAACCTCTATATAACAGGAATAATCTGTACAAAAAAAGTAGACATTGTAACCTCGACTGTTATTTCATAGGGGTTGACACCGTTACAAGATGCAATTTCTCAATAAACTACAATTCACTGAAAGATGTATTTACTTTCTTTTAAGTCTGGCATTGCAACTTAATTTAGTGTATCGGTGAATTGCTTTCGAAAAAAAACCGTTACACTCGTTTGTGTAACTTTATCTGAGATACTATCTAAAGTGAAATAACGGTTAAGGGTTTTAAGAAAGTTTAGAATAGAAGCCAAGTCAACAATCGCGGTTTATCTTTGACTATCGTAAAACCTAAAAACGTGTCCCTGACACTAATGCCACCGTTCTAGCTAACGAGAAAAAACTCAACCCCGTTAAAAAGACAGATGAGAAAAAAATAACAGCGTGCAGATAGGTAGGAGTTACAAAGCTCGTTAATCACAACTCAGCTTATGAATGTATCTCTTTACGAGCAGGATTTTACCATTTCCGTGCTGTTAAATAATAATTTATTGGTTACGTAAATTTTGATATCAATGTACAACAATCGTTACTGCTATTGTGTATTCAGATAAATATTGTAAATTTACTATAACAAGAAAAACTTATTTGTAAATTGCTATTTATCTTTATTTCGGCGTGTATACGTAGTTGTATGCGTTTACAATAATTAACACTACTTATATTTTAATTCTTTAGTTGAAGTTGTTGCAATGTAAATAAATAAGATTATAAAAACTAATGAAATTAATGGTATTTGGCACTCCTCACTGCTTAAAAGTGAGTTATGTAGCCACACTATTCCTGATATTCGTAACTCGTGACGAAATTAAAAATTTTTTGAAAAAACATTATTCAAAGCAAGAAAAACACGAGCCCAGGTTTGATAAGAAGCCTGTAAAATAACTAAATTAATAATTTGGACTTTGATGTGGTTTACTAATTTAAATTATCTCATTTTGCGCGATAAATTATGAAGGATCTAATTTTGAGTGACAAACATACCAAAGTATTACGGAACGTTGTTTGTTATTATTTGAACTCTAAAATTGGTAGAAAATCACAATATTTTTAGAAGGTAGTGATGACTGCAACATCTATTCGTACAACACTCGTTAATAATGCTTGATCAGTTCAATTAAATCATATTCACATTGCATAAAATATATCCTTAAATTGATTGATTCATCTAATATAAAACTGAATTTTACATTGAGTTCAGTATCTCTTATTATCGTGAAAATGGCGCAACTATCGTTTTATTTAACATCAGAACTACGAGGGATGTCCGGTTACTAAGGTACATTTTTGAACTACAGACAGACTACTTTATTTATAGAAATCAAATATACAATAGCGCAAACTTTTAGCTACTTTACATCGTAATCACCGCCAATGTTAAGACACTTATCGTAGCGAGGCACAAGGTTCTGTATACCCTCTTAGTAAAAGGTACAATCCAAATTTCTAAAACACTGCCTTCCTTCATATTGAAGTTCGTCGTCGTTTTCAAACCTTTTACCCGAAAAATGAGTTTTTAACAACCCAAAAAAATGAAAATCAGAAGGAACCAGGTCTGGACTATGGGGCGGATGGACAATAACTTCCAAATTGTCACCCTTCCTCCTTGTTTCCGTCGAATGGCTTGGTGTAGTTTTTGAGAGTTTGATAATAAATATCGCTGTTGATTGTCGTTTTGGGTGGTAAAAATTATATGAGCAAAATGCCTTGCATATCACAGAACACAGTTGCCATTGTCTTTTTTGCAGACTGCTGAAATTTATATTTTTTCGGTGTTGGTGCGCACATGCTTCCACGTCATCGAGCCTTTTTTTGATTTGGGATTATGGTGGTGTACCGAGGTTTCGCTTCCTGTAACTACAGACTCTAGAAATCCGTTTTCCTGACGATAACACGTTAAAAGCTCCATTGCCGCCGCCATTCGATGCATTTTGTGTTGGTTGGTCAACAGTTTTGGTACCCATCTCGCGGAAACTTTTCGATAGTCCAATTGAGATACGATTTATTGAACAACGCTTTTAGTAATGCCAGTCAGTAGAGCAACTTCCCGTATATTCTACCGACGGTCTTCTCTAATCAATGTATCGAGCTCAAATTCAAATAAAATTCAACCTTTTGTTTGAAAAATTCATACCTTCAGTTAACTTTAGTTTTAACAAGTTTGAAATATTTCTTCCCATTTGATCCGTGATGTTTATCATTTCTTTTTTGTTCTCATTATGCTTAGAAGAAGGTGTCATTTAACAAGTAAATGAAATTTACGTTTTTTCTCAAAAATTTTGTTGGAACCAAGGTGTAAAATTAGTGTAAGCGTCAAGAAGGCTTAAGATACTTGATTCTAAAACGATATAATAGTAACACTTATTTTACATTTATTTAGGTTACATATAACGCATAATGTTATAACTCATTATAGTTTGATCTCTACAAATAAAATTAGTATTCATTCTCATATACAAAATTAAAACAAAGGTCGCTTTACAATATAAAGCACATTAGGTTAGCAGATAATCTTTTTCTTTCCAAGAACATATATAGTTTGTACCGGAGTAATCTTAACAAGCAAAAGAATACGAGAGTTACTTAAATCTAATTTTTCTTTTGTCTTGCAATATCGTGAAGATCCTAATGAAATTGGTATATAAATATAGATTTTGAGTAACATTTGGCGCAACTCCTGATCAGCACTGTGACTGGCTCAAACGATATTCGAACATTCCACAGTTAAATAACTGCTCGTCGTGAGGTCGTGAATTTTATTACTGTAAACACAATTAAATGGTAATTACGGTCGGAAAATGTTTTGGACGCCACACTGTCTTAATACGGGTAAAATTTACTCCAACAAAACGGGGCGCACTAGCAAACGTCTATCAAATTACTTTGAAGCAAATAAATGTTCAAGTACACAATTAATTTCAACTATCAAACGGAAGCGTTTATCGTTGGATACGGTTTGAAAGTAAATCACTCAAGTCTTTAAAATAATAAAAATCTGAATATTCCTTTCTTTTGCTACCATAAAAACGCTTTCAAGAGCTCAAGATTGGTGATACGTGTCTTTTGTTTTACAGATATTTAATTATACCTAAAAAAGATAGTCATAAACCAAATGGACTCGACGTCACCAGCATTCAATATTAAACAAGAAATTTAATAATATAAGGTATATGTGAATAAATTTTGTAAATAGTGGATAAATATGCACCTTTGTGAATACCAAATACTGGTGACGCGTATTTTATAACATTTAACTAACGTAATTACCTTGTCTTAGACAAACAACGTGTATATCTATAATAAACCAAAATAACAATAACCACTTGAATGTGACGCTCCTGAACTCAACCTCGCTTTCCATTATCGGTACCATATCTGGCCGCTCTGCACCAAGTATGTTTCTCACAATACTCAAAATTCTACTACAATACCTGATGGCTGGATATATTTGCCGTCAGCAAGGCTCTATATAATTTCTTGGAAAATTAAAGTAACGTCAAAAAATTACAACCAACACGTAAACTCAGCTAATACGCTTCAACACAAATCTGTTCACGATAATTTTTCACTAAAGTGAACCTAGTGCATCGGAAAACAAAATTAGTAGAATAAGGTGTTTTCTGAAAACTATTCGTCAAAACGCGCTATGAAAAAAGGGATAATACCCTTCAAAACTTTGCAATTAAGAGAGCTTTAAATTAACATCTCCGCTCTACCTCCACGTATTAGCTTATGGACGATCTACTTAACTCGTCGCTTGCCACCAAATTCGCTCTCGTCTTGCGATTCCTCCAGGCTTCGCCATCTTAAACTCCACGGGGCATACCAATTCACAACGATAAAATTCCTTCAAATGGTACGTACGATAGAAACGACTATACTAAGTATCGCGTCGTTACAAAACCCTGACGCGACAATTGCAAGATTTTATGCAGTAGTCTTAGTTAAAAAATACCTTCCAATGACATAATGTCCCCCTCAAAACTAAACTAGAAATTAACATTTAGGTACCATAAAAATAGGATTATCCAATATTTATTATAATGAAATCTACTTTCTTTACTTCTACTACAAGGATTAATGGTAAACAACTATAGTTACATTATGCGACAAACATAACCGAAAATGTAATCTTTACCTTAGCCTTTGGGTTTTTAAATGGTTATTTTTATATTTATATTTTGTATAAATCTATACGTTTCGATAACAGTTACAGTTATCCGCCTCAGTAAACGGAAATATCTTTGAGGTATTACCAGGTAGTAAATGGTGATATCTTTAAAAACTACCACTTACTGAGTACGATAACTGTAATTGTCATCGAAACACACAAAAGAATTACTAAAGCCTGTCCGGTAGAACTGAACGGGTATCGGATTAACAAGGAGGATTGTCAATATATGGTTCTATTGTGCTTGAAACCGCCTTAATGCTTTGCTGTCTCGTACTTATTGTACGTGACAAAGAAAGATGGATATATTATGAATAATGCCTCTATTTCTGCCGAACAAAAGCGTTTGCAACTTTCACACATAATGACAAGGCAATAAGAATCAGATGCAGGTAGAATAGAAATTCAATAGGTATAATAAAATGCCAGTGGTTCTCAACACTGCTTTAACATTATATAATTTGTGAAGAAATGCAACTTTTGTATAATAAAAATAATAATCGATTACTAATTACCTATAAGTAATTTCAATTGACACCTTTCACTTATACTTATAACAACAATAACAAATACATTTTTATTATAGTTAGTAAATATTAATTAAATTACAAAGATATACTTTTATAATTAAATGTAAAAATTATAATTGTCATTCGGCTTCAGATTCATCACTTCCTGAGTCATCCAAATCTTGGAAAAGATCATCGTCATCACTTTCTTCAGTGTTAACTGTGAAAATAAGAGGTCTTACTTCATCCACAATCTCTTCATTAACAAAAGTATCTTTAATTATTTTATCCGTATGATCAATACATTTTGCCATATTTCCGCACTAACTGTTTTAATGCGTCGTTCCACGTATTAAGAACATCTTCGTCTTTCGGATGTCGCAACGATACTTTTGTCGTATTTGTTCTTAGTAATGCCCCATACCAACTCAATTGGATTAAATAATCGACTGTATTTAAAACTAATTCGAATTTCTTTACTCAACTTTTTCGGCATTATATTAATGGTTAGTTTATATAAACGCTTACTCAAAGAATAATGATAATATAGATATTGCAGTTGTTTTATTTATACCTATATGTACCTACTAAATGGTATAATAATCTATTATTAATTACTTATTGTTACAGTATTGCATATTTATTTGGATTCTTTTGTAATTGAGTACACTAAAACGTCATTACCATACTTAGGTATACAATGAACTTTCTAAATGTAAATTGAAATACCTATACTTAATCGAATATTCATTATTATGAATGGCTTTTATAAATGTTTATTATAAAACTTGCATTCTTCCATAAATTTTAAATGTAATGTTAAAGCAGTGTTGAGAACCACTGGCATTTTATTATACCTATTGAATTTCTATTCTACCTGCATCTGATTCTTATTGCCTTGTCATTATGTGTGAAAGTTGCAAACGCTTTTGTTCGGCAGAAATAGAGGCATTATTCATAATATATCCATCTTTCTTTGTCACGTACAATAAGTACGAGACAGCAAAGCATAAGGCGGTTTCAAGCACAATAGAACCATATATTGACAATCCTCCTTGTTAATCCGATACCCGTTCAGTTCTACCGGACAGGCTTTAGTATTTGTATGGTTACGTTTCATTTGTTTAAAATAGTCACATTAAATTACAAATATTCACAAACTCACAATGCATCTTTTCATTTAGATAAGTGGTGAATCAACCAAAAAAGATGTACATCCTAGGGGTGAGCGATTAATTATAGGTTTTGAACAATTGATAGTCGATTAACAATCATAATCGATTAACCAAATAATTGATTGGCCATATCAAAGAATACGTAATATTTTTTAGTCATATAATCGATTAACGAAATAACCGATTAATCGTATAATCCATTATTCTCAGTATCAATTAATCAAACGTTAGTTATTTAGAGAATATCAGCATAGAGGAAAATAGCAGTGCACATAGTGAATTATAATATATAAACTAGGGCTGCATGGGTAGTAAGTTTAGTATGGAATAAGGGTGGACGATTGCAAGTTTGAACAATCGATAATCACATACTAAAGATAATTGACTTTTTTAATTAATCAATAATCAAATAATCGATTAATTAACTAATCGTACATTTTATGTGATGAAAAAATTATTATTCTCAAAACTAAATCATGAGCAAATGTTTATTAACAACTTTAAGAATTTGGTGAATTAGTGTAATTACGCATACCTGAAATATTTGATTATGTAATGAATATTTTTGTGTACTATTAGATGGTTGAAAAATTGTACTTTTAATTTTGTGAATACTGTGTGATCAAGAAAATTTATTTTTAAGTTAATGTATGTAAATATAAGATGATCATAAATTACATACATTCTTTGTATTTGGTTACAATTGGCTTCTTCAATCGTAGACATATTCTGCTCATCTGTTTGTGTTAGTAGTATATGTGTTTATTGATATATGTTTTTTCCATTATTTAAGTGCTTGTTAGTTTTAACAATTATACTGTAAGCCTGCAAGAATTTTACGGTTAGGTGGAGTCAATAGCAGTAAACGCATTTGCAGAACTGAATATTAAATATATGCCAGATTAAAAAAGATCTGATGTGACCAGAACGTAAGTTTTGTTTTTGTAATGGTATATTAGCAAATAGGGCAAGGACAAGAGTTAATGAGACGAAATACAGATAATTTAAGCTTATTCACATTTCCCCGTATACTATACTACAAAATACATGTAATCAATTAAACATTTTGTAACAAACTTCGAACTTGTTGTTAATAATTCACCTCTATGTCAGCAAGTTAACGCGTATTTCGTGCAGCGTGTGTTGCATATCTAGTTACATAAAAACATTCATTTAATTATTTTAATTAGAACTCGTACGCCTGTTACATTCGTTACTTTTGCTGTACGAGGAAGTAAATTTTTGCGATCTATTAAAATGAATGGACTACTCGTAGTTCTTTGAACTTTCTATTTTTCTAAAAATAATGACATTTCTCTCTAAGCTTATCTCTGTAGTTTCTTGAATACGTTACGCTTCACAATTAAAAACATTTCTGTAGTTTTTGGGTAAACTTCTTGATGGTCACTTATAAGAGTTATAAGTTATGTTTCAACTTCATGTGTTGGGGGTCACTGGTTTATATCGGTTTGACATCCGGATTTTTGACTTTTAATTTCACTTCCTGTCTGTGGGTGACGAAAGAAAAGCTATTTTGTTGTTTCCTGAAAGAAAAATGTAAATTGCTGGACTTTATTTAGCCCATCGATGGATATCGGTTTTATAACATTTTTCTAAATTTTGTGCCGAATCGCTATAATTAGTGGGTACAAACAATTTATATCGGATATATATATATATATATATATATATATATATATATATATAGGAAATGCTGAAAGCAGGTGAGCTTTTGTCACGCTTAGTTTTTTGTTGTTCTACCACGTTTTATTTTCAGACAATCGATCTGGTTCGATTTAAGAACTAAATCCAGTAAGAAAATCATTAAAGCGATTAGCTAAAGGGGTTAGACTTAACCTCACAAATTTCGCTGTAACCACGAAGTTGTTTTTACACTTTAGACTCGCTGGGAAGAATGTAACAATCTACTTTAACGGTTGCTAGCTTTATTTTTATTTTAGGGGAAATCAATTGAAGACATTTTTACAAAAACAACACTAGTCCATTTTTCTCGTTTTTGGTAATTAAATAAAAACATTCCTTCTTTGTTGCAATTTGAATTTTAAAATATTTTTAAGGTTATTTTTTATTGTTTATATTTTCTGGGTTTGATTTTCAGTAGAGTGTAAGGTTAATATGAATGCAAAGCTGGGTAGCTATTTTTGGAAAAAATGCTGGACAGGGTTCGTTTTTGTAAAAAAGGTGTGCATATTATATTAGATATATTTATAACATTACTGCAGGTATGCTTTTTATTAATAAAATATTTAGAGATCAAACAAAATACACAAAGTACTAATACTAATAATAATACTACTATTAGAGAAACGGCAAAACAAAAAAAAACAATATTCAAAATGTAACGTAAACATTAACTTTTACATTGAAAACCACACAATATAAATGAATGAAGTTCACATGTTGATAAAATAATCAATCTTCTTCACTACTGTTGTCGTCGTCATCCACGTCAACATACTTCACGGAAGAGCTAGTAGTGTCAGATGTTCGTAAGCTGAAATAGTACTGTGATTTTCTGGTTTCTGGAGATACTCAGCCAGTTTAACAACCGAATTTACTTTTGCTTTTTTCATTGCAATAGGGC